>OV702281.1:54403391-54603785 GCA_916181665.1 Avena sativa
TCACTGCGAACGGCTTCTTTCCAGTAGTCAGCATCTTGAGATGCATAAGCTTCTGAAATAGAAATGGGAGTATCATCCACGAGGTATACAATGAAATCATCACCAAAGGACTTCGCAGTCCTTCGTCTCTTACTTCTGGTAGGAGCTTCACTGTTATCCTCCACAGGATTATCAGGGTGTTCTATCAAAATGGTGGGTTCAGGAATTGTGATTAATTCTTGACTAGATAAACTAGGCATCTCCTGATTTGATGAACTAGACGAATCTTTCATGGGAAAGATGTCTTCAAAGAAAGTCGCATCATTCGACTCCATGATTGTACCAACATGCATTTCAGATACCTGAGATTTCACTATCAAAAATCTATAGCCATTGCTATGAAATGCATATCCCAGAAAGACACAATCCACGGTTTTTGGTCCAAGCTTGCGCTTCTTGGGTATCGGCACATTCACTTTCGCCAAACAACCCCAAGTTCGTAAGTAGGAGAGTTTCAGCCTTTTCCTTTCCCATTCCTCAAATGGAGTAATGGTTTTGTTCTTTTTGGGAACACGGTTTAGGACATGACATGCAGTCTTTATCGCCTCCCCCCCACCATTCCTTGGATAGACCCGATGTATCTAACATGGCATTAACCAAATCAGTTAGAGTACGGTTCTTTCTTTCGGCCACCCCATTTGACTGAGGTGAGTAGGAAGGCGTCCTCTCATGGATAATACCATGCTCTGCACAAAAAGAATCAAATTCGTTGGAAAAATACTCTCCACCACGATTAGACCGAAGTCGCTTAATATTTCGATCAAGTTGGTTTTCTGATTCAGCTTTATAGATTTTGAAGTGATTAAAAGCTTCATCTTTAGATTTCAGAAGATACACATAACAGTATCGAGTGGAATCATCAATTAAAGTCATGAAATATCGCTTTCCACCTTTTGTCAACTCACCATTCATCTCACAAAGATCTGAATGTATTAATTCCAGTGGTGCCAAATCTCGTACCTCGGCAGTCTTGTGAGACTTGCGAGGTTGCTTAGCTTGCACACATACTTGACACTTGGAACTTTTGACAGTAGTAAATTTCGGAATTAAATTCATATCGGCAAGCCGCATCATGCACCCAAAATTAATATGACAAAGTCGTGAATGCCAAATATTGGATTCACTATCATTGCAAACATGATTAATAACTTGAGTACATAAGTCTGACAAAGATAAGCGGAACAAGCCTCCGCACTCATAACCCTTTCCAACAAATTGTCCACACTTAGAAATTACAACTTTATTGGACACAAAGACTAACTTAAAACCATCTCGACACAGAAGAGATCCGCTGACGAGATTCTTATTGATTGAGGGAACGTGCTGCACATTCTTCAGCTGTACGATCTTCCCCGAAGTAAACTTCAGATCCACCGTACCAACACCTTGAACAGAAGCACGTGAGCCGTTTCCCATTAGCATGGAGCCAGCCCGTTCGACCTGATAAGAAGAGAACATGGAAATATCAGCACATACATGTATATTTGCACCAGTGTCTATCCACCAATCAGGTGAATTACAAACTGAGAGAACAATGGGAAATATACCGTACCCAGCATCCTTCATCTCAATATCACCAAGGACAACATTAGCGGACTTGCCACTATTTCCATGTGAACGCTTGTCAAAGCGATTGGGGCAGCTAGGAGCCCAATGATTAGGATCACCACAGACATGGCAGGATCCTTTCTTCTTATACTCAGTCTTCTTCTTGAAGTTGGTAGTCTGTGCGGCCTTGTTTTTGCCATCAAACTTTCCTTTGCCATCAGACCTGTTCTTATTCTTGAACTTGTGGGACTGGAAGTTGTTTTTCTGCACTACATGTGCGCTAGAACTTCCATCAAAGCCTCGAGGACGTGTATCTTTTGCTCTCGCCTTTTCTTCAACATGAAGAGATCCGATGAGATCCGAAACAGAAAACTTCTGTCTCTTATGTTTCAGATAGGTAGCAAAGTTCCTCCAAAAAGGAGGAAGCTTAGCAATAATTGAAGGGTTTCGCGGCATAGTAAATCAAAATTTTCTACGGAGCGAACAGAGGGAAAGCCAAGATCTAATCTAGGAGATGCAAACAACGAGAGAGATTGGATTAGATCTTCATACCCTTGAAGATTCGCACAGCAGAACGTTCGTCGGAACGTGGGTGATGTAGTCGTACTCGCTTCTCCTCCTCGCGATCCGATCCGATCTAGCACCACAAGTGGCGGTGCCTCCGTGAGATGCACACGTGCAGCACCTCGACGTCTCCTCCTTCCTCGGACCAGCAAGTATGGTGGAGAGATAGATTGGATCTACAACACGACGGCGTGGTGTATATGGTGGAGAATTTCTGCAGCAGGGCTTCGCCTACAAACAGTCGGGAGGGAGAGAGGAAAGCCAGCAAGGCGGCTAGGGTTTGGAGGAGAGGTGTGGGGGGTTGGTGCGCCCCCACCCCTCTTTATATAGAGCGGGGGCGCAGCCCTAGCCCCTCCCCCAAGCCCAAAGGATAAGGAGTGGGGGGCATGGACTCTCCCCTCTTCTAGAAACCCTATCTCTAGTTTAAACGATTTAAACTCTCTAGGATCGGCTGGGCCCTATGGGGCCTTGTGCCCCTGGCCCAATGCGGCCAGGACACTCCCTCATAGGCCCATGCCTCCTCCCGGAAGGTGGGGCCACGTTGGTCCCCTTCCGGAAGGTTCTAGAAGCTTCCGGTACAATACCGATTAACCCGGAACAATTCCGAACTCCAAAAACTGCACTGCCTTATATGAATCTTATTCTCCGGACCATTCCGGAACCTCTCGTGATATCCCGGATCCCATCCGAGACTCCAAACAAAAATTCATAAACCAATTATCCAATCTATCCTAGCGTCAAGACACGTTAAGTGTGTGACCCTGCGGGTTCGAGAATATGCAGACATGATCTTCTATCAATAATCAACAGCGGGGTCTGGGCACCCATATTGACTCCCACACATTCATCGATGATCATATCGGATGAACCACGATGCCAGGATTCAATCAATCCCATATATATATTCTCTTCGTCTCGCGATATTTTACTTGCCCGAGATTCGATCGTCGGTACCGTCATACCTAGTTCAATCTCGTTCACAGCAAGTACTTTACTCGTTCCGTAATCCGATATCACTTTGTGATTAACTCCTTAACCACATGCTTGCAAGCGGTGTTGATATCGATTACCGAGTGGGCCCGAAGTATATCTCTTCGACTTGGGAGGGACAAATTCCATCTCGATACATACAACCCAACAGATACTTTCTGATCACCTGAGAGACACCTTTATGATCACCCTCTCATAGGATGACGTTTGATGACCTCAAAGCTTTCTTCCGATACCAGGGAGTTGTATTATCTCATGGTCTAAGGAATACAATATTTGATATAGGAAAAGCTTCGCAAAGATGAACACGATGATACGATCTAATTGCTTCGCTTAGTTTGGGTCTGTCCATCATATCATTCTCCAATGATATGATCTCATTATCAATTGACAACTCATGTCTATGGTTAGGAAACCTTAACCATCATTGATCAATGAGCTAGTCCATAGAGGCATACTAGGGACACGGTGTTGTTCACAAACCACACAAGTATTAAAGTTTCCGCTTAATACAATTCTAGCATGGAATATAAACTTTATCATGAACAAGAATTATAATAATAACATCTTTATTATTGCCTCTAGGGCATAATTCCAACAATAATGCCTCCGGCCACGAACTTGTCCGGTAAGTTACACTTGAACTGCTCGAGTTCTTTGGCAAGGGACTGTATCTCATGAGCCTGATCCACTATGGGACGGTCATCAGTCATCTTGTAGTCATAGAATTGCTCCATGATATACAGTTCAGTGCCAGCATCCGAAACACCAAACTTGGCGTCCAGTGCATCCCACGCATCCTTGCCATTATCAAATGACATATAGGTGTCAACAATGTTGTCACCAAGAATATTGAACAAAGCCCCCATAAACATGGTGTCGACTTTCTGAAACGCTTCCTCCTGAACAGGAGAAAGGTCTCCCTCAGGTTTGCCAAGAGTGGCGCTATAGCAGCCTAGGTTTTTCAACCATAGAACTGCTCTCGTGCGCCATCTCTTATAATTGACACCGTCAAAAGGAGGCGGCCTTGTAGCCGCGGCTAAACCAGTTGAATTCAGTTGCCTATAATCAGGTTTTTGGATAGTTCAAAATATAAGCAAATTACCATAATATTTAATCTGAAATAAGTAATAATAAATCATGACTATAAGTGCTGGAATTAATCTAATCATGTATACTAGCAGAATAGACGAACAGATCATATTCAACCAGAATAAGCAGATCACATCTATTCCAAGAGCTAGTACAAGAAACTGCAACAGAAACTGAACTAGATAGGAACAGATTACGTACGGTGCTGGAGGAGGAATCGGGTTCGTGTTCAGGTTGGGGTTGAGGTTCGCGTTGACACCAGTGTCGTCAGCCATGTCGTCGATGTAGAGGCTGCTGATGTCCGGGAAGAAGTCCTCGTCGGGGAAGGAGTAATCGGTCGACGTGATGCCGTCAGTAGTCACGCAGACGCGCTCCCAAAAAACCTGATCGCCCCTCACCCGTACAGGTTCACGAGAGGCGGTGGTTCCGGAGGCCTACTGTCCCGTCGTCCGGTGCACGCCGGAAGAGGGGATGGAGAAGGTGTAGCGGCGCGCAAGGTTCTGGAGGCAGAGAGATGTGTATTTTCTCGTATTAGGGTTTTAGCCTAAGGCCGTCTATATATAGGCGCCGGTCGGGTAAGACGTGGGGCGTAGCCCACGTCCTAGTAACAGCCCACGTTTCCGGAAAAACCGGAAACGCCTGACAGAAAAATAACTCCCACAATAATTTTCCCGAGCAGCAAAATAAGATCGGCACCGAGGCACAATTCCGCAAACCGTGGCGCACGCGCGCGTCGTGACGAGGCGTGGCGAGGCGGGCGGCGGAGGAGGAGGAGCGCGCGTGTATGCCACTCCTCTTCACTCGCTTTAGGAGGTAGTGAAACACTCCAGTATATATATTGGTCCAACTCCCTCTAAACTAGCAAGGTGGGACTAAACTTTGGTGCCACCCCTTGCTAGGCATGAATGGGCCAAGAGAATTTCAGAATTTGTATTAGGCTATGGGCCAAGGCCCACACCCAAATTCCAACAATCTCCCACAAGTTGAATAGTGGACTATGCCTTGAACTACAAGTTTGGTGCGCACTAGTTTCACATAAGGTCTAGACCGATACAGGGCTGCCGCGAAGCTTCTCCGCGGTTTGGAGCTTATGCGTCATACTCCATGGCCTTTCATGAGTTTATTAGAGAGCACCCAACTCTCGCGGACTGCGACGTTTGACAGTCAGACTCATATAGGTGTGTTCTTCAAAAGATGTTCTGCAGGATAACATCTTTGCTTAAACAAGCCACTCAGAATACATTAAGGTAAATACCAACCTGCCATGCAGAATAGGAGAGTATTGCATCTATACGGAGTGGTAGTATGCTATAAGGATACTCTCCTCCCAGTTGACCAACAGCTTGTCTCCCAACTCTACTTCACGGGATCTCCGATCACATAGAGCGGGTTACCACTGTGAGCAACTCAAAAAGTGGGTCTCAAACCCATCTCCCTCGATGCATTATCTATCACATTACGTGATAGACCCTTTGTGTAGGGATCTGCCAGATTTTTAGATGTTTGGATATAGTCCAATGCAATAACTCCGGAGTTTCTCATTTTCCTGACAGATTTCAATCTCCTCTTCACATGTCTTGATGACTTCATATTGTCCTTAGAACTGTTTATTTTTATGATCACAGTTTGATTATCATAGTTCATAAGGATTGCGGGTATTGGTTTTTCAACCACAGGTAAGTTCATCAAGAGTTCACGAAGCCACTCTGCTTCAACAGTGGCTGTGTCTAATGCTGTGAGTTCTGCTTCCATAGTTGACCTCGTTAAGATGGTCTGCTTGCAAGACTTCCAAGAAACAGCGTCACCACCAAGTGTAAACACATAACCACTCGTGGCCTTAGTCTCATCAGCATCAGAAATCCAGTTTGAGTCACTATACCCTTCAAGTACCCTTGGATACCCGGAGTAGTGAATCCCATAGCTCGCAGTGCCTTTCAAATAACGCAAAACCCTTTCAAGGGCCTGCCAATGAACATCTCCAGGATTTGAGACAAATCGATCTAACTTGCTTATAGCAAAGGAGATGTTAGGCCTCGTAGCGCTGGCTAAATACATAAGCGAGCCAATAATCTGAGAATATCTCAGCTGATCTTTAGCATCCTTAGGATCTCCCTGATTCTTTCGAACCAACACGCTAGGATCGTATGGTGTAGGAGAGGATCTACATTCGCTATACCCAAAACGACTCAAGATCTTTTCCACATAGTGAGACTGAAGCAGTGTTATCCCACCATCATCATCTTTCAGCAGCTTGATGTTCAATATAACATCAGCCACTCCTAGATCTTTCATCTCAAAACAACGAGATAGAAAGTCTTTGACCTCATTGATAACATTAAGATTGGTCCCGAATATCAGTATATCATCAACATACAGACATAAGATGACTCCCTCGCCCCCACCATGGCGATAGTACACACACTTGTCAGCTTCGTTTACAATGAAGCCTTCATCAGTTAAAGTCCTTTCAAACTTCTCATGCCACTGCTTAGGTGCTTGCTTAAGACCATACAGAGACTTCAGTAACTTACACACCTTGCCTTGTTGACCATCTATCACGAATCCATCCGGCTGATCCATATAAATTTCCTCATCTAACTCTCCATTTAGGAAAGCCGTCTTAACGTCCATTTGATGAACGAGAAGATCATGCGAGGCAGCCAAGGATAGCAGTACTCGAATGGTGGTCAATCTAGCCATAGGTGAATAAGTATCAAAGAAGTCTTCGCCTTCTTTCTGGGTATAACCCTTGGCAACAAGGCGTGCCTTATACTTCTCAATAGTACCATCAGGTCTAAGCTTCTTCTTAAACACCCACTTACATCCTACAGGTTTGCACCCATAAGGACGATCAGTAATTTCCCAAGTTCTGTTTGCTATGATGGAATCCATCTCACTGCGAACGGCTTCTTTCCAGTAGTCAGCATCTTGAGATGCATAAGCTTCTGAAATAGAAGTGGGAGTATCATCCACGAGGTATACAATGAAATCATCACCAAAGGACTTCGTAGTCCTTTGTCTCTTACTTCTGGTAGGAGCTTCACTGTTATCCTCCACAGGATTATCAGGGTGTTCTATTGAAATGGTGGGTTCAGGAATTGTGATTAATTCTTGACTAGATAAACTAGGCATCTCCTGATTTGATGAACTAGACGAATCTTTCATGGGAAAGATGTCTTCAAAGAAAGTCGCATCATTCGACTCCATGATTGTACCAACATGCATGTCAGATACCTGAGATTTCACTATCAAAAATCTATAGCCAATGCTATGAAACGCATATCCCAGAAAGACACAATCCACGGTTTTTGGTCCAAGCTTGCGCTTCTTGGGTATCGGCACATTCACTTTCGCCAAACAACCCCAAGTTCGTAAGTAGGAGAGTTTTAGCCTTTTCCTTTCCCATTCCTCAAATGGAGTAATGGTTTTGTTCTTTTGGGGAACACGGTTTAGGACATGACACATAGTCTTTATCGCGTGTTTGGAGGGTTTGAAAGCTGCAGCAAATCTCACTACTTAGAATATAATTTTTGAAACTGAGATTGCAGTTCTCTTATAAAGATCTTTGATCCAGGTGCTGATGATAGGTCGTCGGTGAGAATCGTCGTGGAAGATTTTAATCGTATGAAGCCAGAAGGGAGATTGTTTAAGCTAGCTCATGTTAGTAGACAAGCAAATATGGTTGCTCATAATCTGGCTTAGCTAGGGCATAGAGAGTTATTGTTGAAAATATAAGCAAATTACCATAATATTTAATCCGAAATAAGTAATAATAAATCATGACTATAAGTGCTGGAATTAATCTAATCATGTATACTAGCAGAATAGACGAACAGATCATATTCAACCAGAATAAGCAGATCACATCTATTCCAAGAGCTAGTACAAGAAACTGCAACAGAAACTGAACTAGATAGGAACAGATTACGTACGGTGCTGGAGGAGGAATCGGGTTTGTGTTCAGGTTGGGGTTGAGGTTCGCGTTGACACCAGTGTCGTCAGCCATGTCGTCGATGTAGAGGCTGCTGATGTCCGGGAAGAAGTCCTCGTCGGGGAAGGAGTAATCGGTCGACGTGATGCCGTCAGTAGTCACGCAGACGCGCTCCCAAAAAACCTGATCGCCCCTCACCCGTACAGGTTCACGAGAGGCGGTGGTTCCGGAGGCCTACTGTCCCGTCGTCCGGTGCACGCCGGAAGAGGGGATGGAGAAGGTGTAGCGGCGGCGCAAGGTTTTGGAGGCAGAGAGATGTGTATTTTCTCGTATTAGGGTTTTAGCCTAAGGCCGTCTATATATAGGCGCCGGTCGGGTAAGACGTGGGGCGTAGCCCACGTCCTAGTAACAGCCCACGTTTCCGGAAAAACCGGAAACGCCTGACAGAAAAATAACTCGCACAATAATTTTCCCGAGCAGCAAAATAAGATCGGCACCGAGGCACAATTCCGCAAACCGTGGCGCGCGCGCGCGTCGTGACGAGGCGTGGCGAGGCGGGCGGCGGAGGAGGAGGAGCGCGCGTGTATGCCACTCCTCTTCACTCGCTTTAGGAGGTAGTGAAACACTCCAGTATATATATTGGTCCAACTCCCTCTAAACTAGCAAGGTGGGACTAAACTTTGGTGCCACCCCTTGCTAGGCATGAATGGGCCAAGAGAATTTCAGAATTTGTATTAGGCTATGGGCCAAGGCCCACACCCAAATTCCAACAATCCCCCACAAGTTGAATAGTGGACTATGCCTTGAACTACAAGTTTGGTGCGCACTAGTTTCACATAAGGTCTAGACCGATACAGGGCTGCCGCGAAGCTTCTCCGCGGTTTGGAGCTTATGCGTCATACTCCATGGCCTTTCATGAGTTTATTAGAGAGCACCCAACTCTCACGGACTGCGACGTTTGACAGTCAGACTCATATAGGTGTGTTCTTCAAAAGATGTTCTGCAGGATAACATCTTTGCTTAAACAAGCCACTCAGAACACATTAAGGTAAATACCAACCTGCCATGCAGAATAGGAGAGTATTGCATCTATACGGAGTGGTAGTATGCTATAAGGATACTCTCCTCCCAGTTGACCAACAGCTTGTCTCCCAACTCTACTTCACGGGATCTCCGATCACATAGAGCGGGTTACCACTGTGAGCAACTCAAAAAGTGGGTCTCAAACCCATCTCCCTCGATGCATTATCTATCACATTACGTGATAGACCCTTTGTGAAGGGATCTGCCAGATTTTTAGATGTTTGGATATAGTCCAATGCAATAACTCCGGAGTTTCTCATTTTCCTGACAGATTTCAATCTCCTCTTCACATGTCTTGATGACTTCATATTGTCCTTAGAACTGTTTATTTTTATGATCACAGTTTGATTATCACAGTTCATAAGGATTGCGGGTATTGGTTTTTCAACCACAGGTAAGTTCATCAAGAGTTCACGAAGCCACTCTGCTTCAACAGTGGTTGTGTCTAATGCTGTGAGTTCTGCTTCCATAGTTGACCTCGTTAAGATGGTCTGCTTGCAAGACTTCCAAGAAACAGCGTCACCACCAAGTGTAAACACATAACCACTCGTGGCCTTAGTCTCATCAGCATCAGAAATCCAGTTTGAGTCACTATACCCTTCAAGTACCCTTGGATACCCGGAGTAGTGAATCCCATAGCTCGCAGTGCCTTTCAAATAACGCAAAACCCTTTCAAGGGCCTGCCAATGAACATCTCCAGGATTTGAGACAAATCGATCTAACTTGCTTATAGCAAAGGAGATGTTAGGCCTCGTAGCGCCGGCTAAATACATAAGCGAGCCAATAATATGAGAATATCTCAGCTGATCTTTAGCATCCTTAGGATCTCCCTGATTCTTTCGAACCAACACGCTAGGATCGTATGGTGTAGGAGAGGATCTACATTCGCTATACCCAAAACGACTCAAGATCTTTTCCACATAGTGAGACTGAAGCAGTGTTATCCCACCATCATCATCTTTCAGCAGCTTGATGTTCAATATCACATCAGCCACTCCTAGATCTTTCATCTCAAAACAACGAGATAGAAAGTCTTTGACCTCATTGATAACATTAAGATTGGTCCCGAATATCAGTATATCATCAACATACAGACATAAGATGACTCCCTCGCCCCCACCATGGCGATAGTACACACACTTGTCAGCTTCGTTTACAATGAAGCCTTCATCAGTTAAAGTCCTTTCAAACTTCTCATGCCACTGCTTAGGTGCTTGCTTAAGACCATACAGAGACTTCAGTAACTTACGCACCTTGCCTTGTTGACCATCTATCACGAATCCATCCGGCTGATCCATATAAATTTCCTCATCTAACTCTCCATTTAGGAAAGCCGTCTTAACGTCCATTTCATGAACGAGAAGATCATGCGAGGCAGCCAAGGATAGCAGTACTCGAATGGTGGTCAATCTAGCCACAGGTGAATAAGTATCAAAGAAGTCTTCGCCTTCTTTCTGGGTATAACCCTTGGCAACAAGGCGTGCCTTATACTTCTCAATAGTACCATCAGGTCTAAGCTTCTTCTTAAACACCCACTTACATCCTACAGGTTTGCACCCATAAGGACGATCAGTAATTTCTCAAGTTCCGTTTGCTATGATGGAATCCATCTCACTGCGAACGGCTTCTTTCCAGTAGTCAGCATCTTGAGATGCATAAGCTTCTGAAATAGAAGTGGGAGTATCATCCACGAGGTGTACAATGAAATCATCACCAAAGGACTTCGCAGTCCTTTGTCTCTTACTTCTGGTAGGAGCTTCACTGTTATCCTCCACAGGATTATCAGGGTGTTCTATTGAAATGGTGGGTTCAGGAATTGTGATTAATTCTTGACTAGATAAACTAGGCATCTCCTGATTTGATGAACTAGACGAATCTTTCATGGGAAAGATGTCTTCAAAGAAAGTCGCATCATTCGACTCCATGATTGTACCAACATGCATGTCAGATACCTGAGATTTCACTATCAAAAATCTATAGCCAATGCTATGAAACGCATATCCCAGAAAGACACAATCCACGGTTTTTGGTCCAAGCTTGCGCTTCTTGGGTATCGGCACATTCACTTTCGCCAAACAACCCCAAGTTCGTAAGTAGGAGAGTTTCAGCCTTTTCCTTTCCCATTCCTCAAATGGAGTAATGGTTTTGTTCTTTTGGGGAACACGGTTTAGGACATGACACACAGTCTTTATCGCGTGTTTGGAGGGTTCAAAAGCTGCAGCAAATCTCACTACTTAGAATATAATTTTTGAAACTGAGATTGCAGTTCTCTTATAAAGATCTTTGATCCAGGTGCTGATGATAGGTCGTCGGTGAGAATCGTCGTGGAAGATTTTAATCGTATGAAGCCGGAAGGGAGATTGTTTAAGCTAGCTCATGTTAGTAGACAAGCAAATATGGTTGCTCATAATCTGGCTTAGCTAGGGCATAGAGAGTTATTGTTGAAAATATAAGCAAATTACCATAATATTTAATCCGAAATAAGTAATAATAAATCATGACTATAAGTGCTGGAATTAATCTAATCATGTATACTAGCAGAATAGACGAACAGATCATATTCAACCAGAATAAGCAGATCACATCTATTCCAAGAGCTAGTACAAGAAACTGCAACAGAAACTGAACTAGATAAGAACAGATTACGTACGGTGCTGGAGGAGGAATCGGGTTCGTGTTCAGGTTGGGGTTGAGGTTCGCGTTGACACCAGTGTCGTCAGCCATGTCGTCGATGTAGAGGCTGCTGATGTCCGGGAAGAAGTCCTCGTCGGGGAAGGAGTAATCGGTCGACGTGATGCCGTCAGTAGTCACGCAGACGCGCTCCCAAAAAACCTGATCGCCCCTCACCCATACAGGTTCACGAGAGGCGGTGGTTCCGGAGGCCTACTGTCCCGTCGTCCGGTGCACGCCGGAAGAGGGGATGGAGAAGGTGTAGCGGCGGCGCAAGGTTCTGGAGGCAGAGAGATGTGTATTTTCTCGTATTAGGGTTTTAGCCTAAGGCCGTCTATATATAGGCGCCGGTCGGGTAAGACGTGGGGCGTAGCCCACGTCCTAGTAAAAGCCCACGTTTCCGGAAAAACCGGAAACGCCTGACAGAAAAATAACTCGCACAATAATTTTCCCGAGCAGCAAAATAAGATCGGCACCGAGGCACAATTCCGCAAACCGTGGCGCGCGCGCGCGTCGTGACGAGGCGTGGCGAGGCGGGCGGCGGAGGAGGAGGAGCGCGCGTGTATGCCACTCCTCTTCACTCGCTTTAGGAGGTAGTGAAACACTCCAGTATATATATTGGTCCAACTCCCTCTAAACTAGCAAGGTGGGACTAAACTTTGGTGCCACCCCTTGCTAGGCATGAATGGGCCAAGAGAATTTCAGAATTTGTATTAGGCTATGGGCCAAGGCCCACACCCAAATTCCAACAATCCCCCACAAGTTGAATAGTGGACTATGCCTTAAACTACAAGTTTGGTGCGCACTAGTTTCACATAAGGTCTAGACCGATACAGGGCTGCCGCGAAGCTTCTCCGCGGTTTGGAGCTTATGCGTCATACTCCATGGCCTTTCATGAGTTTATTAGAGAGCACCCAACTCTCACGGACTGCGACGTTTGACAGTCAGACTCATATATGTGTGTTCTTCAAAAGATGTTCTGCAGGATAACATCTTTGCTTAAACAAGCCACTCAGAACACATTAAGGTAAATACCAACCTGCCATGCAGAATAGGAGAGTATTGCATCTATACGGAGTGGTAGTATGCTATAAGGATACTCTCCTCCCAGTTGACCAACAGCTTGTCTCCCAACTCTACTTCACGGGATCTCCGATCACATAGAGCGGGTTACCACTGTGAGCAACTCAAAAAGTGGGTCTCAAACCCATCTCCCTCGATGCATTATCTATCACATTACGTGATAGACCCTTTGTGTAGGGATCTGCCAGATTTTTAGATGTTTGGATATAGTCCAATGCAATAACTCCGGAGTTTCTCATTTTCCTGACAGATTTCAATCTCCTCTTCACATGTCTTGATGACTTCATATTGTCCTTAGAACTGTTTATTTTTATGATCACAGTTTGATTATCACAGTTCATAAGGATTGCGGGTATTGGTTTTTCAACCACAGGTAAGTTCATCAAGAGTTCACGAAGCCACTCTGCTTCAACAGTGGCTGTGTCTAATGCTGTGAGTTCTGCTTCCATAGGTGACCTCGTTAAGATGGTCTGCTTGCAAGACTTCCAAGAAACAGCGTCACCACCAAGTGTAAACACATAACCACTCGTGGCCTTAGTCTCATCAGCATCAGAAATCCAGTTTGAGTCACTATACCCTTCAAGTACCCTTGGATACCCGGAGTAGTGAATCCCATAGCTCGCAGTGCCTTTCAAATAACGCAAAACCCTTTCAAGGGCCTGCCAATGAACATCTCCAGGATTTGAGACAAATCGATCTAACTTGCTTATAGCAAAGGAGATGTTAGGCCTCGTAGCGCTGGCTAAATACATAAGCGAGCCAATAATCTGAGAATATCTCAGCTGATCTTTAGCATCCTTAGGATCTCCCTGATTCTTTCGAACCAACACGCTAGGATCGTATGGTGTAGGAGAGGATCTACATTCGCTATACCCAAAACGACTCAAGATCTTTTCCACATAGTGAGACTGAAGCAGTGTTATCCCACCATCATCATCTTTCAGCAGCTTGATGTTCAATATCACATCAGCCACTCCTAGATCTTTCATCTCAAAACAACGAGATAGAAAGTCTTTGACCTCATTGATAACATTAAGATTGGTCCCGAATATCAGTATATCATCAACATACAGACATAAGATGACTCCCTCGCCCCCACCATGGCGATAGTACACACACTTGTCAGCTTCGTTTACAATGAAGCCTTCATCAGTTAAAGTCCTTTCAAACTTCTCATGCCACTGCTTAGGTGCTTGCTTAAGACCATACAGAGACTTCAGTAACTTACGCACCTTGCCTTGTTGACCATCTATCACGAATCCATCCGGCTGATCCATATAAATTTCCTCATCTAACTCTCCATTTAGGAAAGCCGTCTTAACGTCCATTTCATGAACGAGAAGATCATGCGAGGCAGCCAAGGATAGCAGTACTCGAATGGTGGTCAATCTAGCCACAGGTGAATAAGTATCAAAGAAGTCTTCGCCTTCTTTCTGGGTATAACCCTTGGCAACAAGGCGTGCCTTATACTTCTCAATAGTACCATCAGGTCTAAGCTTCTTCTTAAACACCCACTTACATCCTACAGGTTTGCACCCATAAGGACGATCAGTAATTTCTCAAGTTCCGTTTGCTATGATGGAATCCATCTCACTGCGAACGGCTTCTTTCCAGTAGTCAGCATCTTGAGATGCATAAGCTTCTGAAATAGAAGTGGGAGTATCATCCACGAGGTGTACAATGAAATCATCACCAAAGGACTTCGCAGTCCTTTGTCTCTTACTTCTGGTAGGAGCTTCACTGTTATCCTCCACAGGATTATCAGGGTGTTCTATTGAAATGGTGGGTTCAGGAATTGTGATTAATTCTTGACTAGATAAACTAGGCATCTCCTGATTTGATGAACTAGACGAATCTTTCATGGGAAAGATGTCTTCAAAGAAAGTCGCATCATTCGACTCCATGATTGTACCAACATGCATGTCAGATAACTGAGATTTCAATATCAAAAATCTATAGCCAATGCTATGAAATGCATATCCCAGAAAGACACAATCCACGGTTTTTGGTCCAAGCTTGCGCTTCTTGGGTATCGGCACATTCACTTTCGCCAAACAACCCCAAGTTCGTAAGTAGGAGAGTTTCAGCCTTTTCCTTTCCCATTCCTCAAATGGAGTAATGGTTTTGTTCTTTTGGGGAACACGGTTTAGTACATGACACACAGTCTTTATCGCGTGTTTGGAGGGTTTGAAAGCTGCCGCAAATCTCACTACTTAGAATATAATTTTTGAAACTGAGATTGTAGTTCTCTTATAAAGATCTTTGATCCAGGTGCTGATGATAGGTCGTCGGTGAGAATCGTCGTGGAAGATTTTAATCGTATGAAGCCGGAAGGGAGATTGTTTAAGCTAGCTCATGTTAGTAGACAAGCAAATATGGTTGCTCATAATCTGGCTTAGCTAGGGCATAGAGAGTTATTGTTGAAAATATAAGCAAATTACCATAATATTTAATCCGAAATAAGTAATAATAAATCATGACTATAAGTGCTGGAATTAATCTAATCATGTATACTAGCAGAATAGACGAACAGATCATATTCAACCAGAATAAGCAGATCACATCTATTCCAAGAGCTAGTACAAGAAACTGCAACAGAAACTGAACTAGATAGGAACAGATTACGTACGATGCTGGAGGAGGAATCGGGTTCGTGTTCAGGTTGGGGTTGAGGTTCGCGTTGACACCAGTGTCGTCAGCCATGTCGTCGATGTAGAGGCTGCTGATGTCCAGGAAGAAGTCCTCGTCGGGGAAGGAGTAATCGGTCGACGTGATGCCGTCAGTAGTCACGCAGACGCGCTCCCAAAAAACCTGATCGCCCCTCACCCGTACAGGTTCACGAGAGGCGGTGGTTCCGGAGGCCTACTGTCCCGTCTTCCGGTGCACGCCGGAAGAGGGGATGGAGAAGGTGTAGCGGCGGCGCAAGGTTCTGGAGGCAGAGAGATGTGTATTTTCTCGTATTAGGGTTTTAGCCTAAGGCCGTCTATATATAGGCGCCGGTCGGGTAAGACGTGGGGCGTAGCCCACGTCCGAATAGTAACAGCCCACGTTTCCGGAAAGACCGGAAACGCCTGACAGAAAAATAACTCGCACAATAATTTTC
Source organism: Avena sativa (assembly GCA_916181665.1). Lineage (NCBI taxonomy): Eukaryota > Viridiplantae > Streptophyta > Magnoliopsida > Poales > Poaceae > Avena > Avena sativa. The sequence continues at coordinate 54,419,495 of OV702281.1, forward strand.
CCGAGCAGCAAAAAGATAAGATCGGCACCGAGGCACAATTCCGCAAACCGTGGCGCGCACGCGCGCGTGGCGAGGCGGGCGGCGGAGGAGGAGCGCGCGTGTATGCCACTCCTCTTCACTCTCTTTAGGAGGTAGTGAAACACTCCACTATATATATTGGTCCAACTCCCTCTAAACTAGGAAGGTGGGACTAAACTTTGATGCCATCCCTTGCTAGGCATGAATGGGCCAAGAGAATTTCAGAATTTGTATTAGGCTATGGGTCAAGACCCACACCCAAATTCCAATAGTTATTGCGTGGGGTTATGCAAGGTCAGGTTCCTTCATGTTCGATGGATTTTGTCTTACAATATTGCATAAACAGTTTACCGATTAATTAATACACAACTCTTTTAAAAAACACGTGTGAAAGAATAAATGTCACTCTTTCTAGACTAAATTTATGCCTGAGCAAGAGCAATCAACTTTATAATCCAGTGACGTTTGGGGTATTGTTTACATAGCTTACACAGTCTCCCAATGGTAGAAGCACGTATGTGCCTCTTCCTCTTTGTAGCATAATAATTTAGGGACAATAGTTCACCGGATTGATAATACAATAGAACATGTGAAAGGAGACTTGATCAGTACGAGAACAAGATTTTTTTCTTGCATATTGTCATGGTAATGTTGTTGGGGTGTACAATTAAGATAAATTAAATTAGCAAGGTTTACCAAAAATGCCCAAAAGGGAAGTTAAGAAAATACTGGATAGAAGTTCTTCATATTCTATACATATTTCTATCACATGCTTTACCTTTTATTGTAATACATTGAAACTCTTACATTTCCTTTGCATCATCTCAATGTCAGTTAATAGCTTTTATTTATGCATCATTTTAACACATTTCCACAACAACACACAATTACCTACTAGGTTATGCTGCGTTTGCTCTCCCACTATCTCCTTGGCATCAAACAAATCGACCATCACATGCTCCGGTTATGGTTCTTGTGGATGTCGTCTGCTTCTGTGTATCTGGCCTGTGTTCTGTATTTCTTATTTTTATTTATGTGGATACCAACACCTCAAGCAACTCAACTATGCGCACCGGCCACCCTCATCATCCAGATCCATTCGGTTCCATGTGCTTCAAGTCGGATCATGCTACTCCCTCCAATTCACTAATTTAAGACGTTTTAGATATTTCAAAGTAGGCTAAATTTAGACTAAAATGGATGAACCTAAACAATTAAACATGTCAAAATACATGCACTTCCAAAAAACCTATAAGATCTTACATTAGTGAACGGAGGAAGTACATATAATACATATTGTTTGTTTAATTCTTTTCTTCAGAATATTGATTTGTGTTTTGCGTTCTATCATGTTATATTGGGGAACATACCATCCTGAGTTGTGTAATATATGTTTCCTATGTGCATAGGTATGTCGTCAGATTATACTGTTCCTTTGGAGTACTATTGGTATTGTATTTTTTACAGTATACTGTTATTTTTTCTATTTATGTTGTTAAGAACTAATCATGTATAACCGTCACATGTTTCACTTTCACCTCAATAGCTAGTTTTCCTGTTTTTTACTGTCTCGGGTCCATCTATATCATACAGTGTGTTGCTACTATGCCTTCAGATCAAAACCAAAGTCCACGTATTCTCGCAAGAAAAAAAAACTGCCTCGCAGATAGATTGGGTTTTGCAGTTTCGATTAGTTTTCCCCTCAAATATTCATGTGTTTCATTCATTTGGTAGTTCTTGGAAAGATGTGGTTTATATTTATTTGTATACAATCCAATGAACGTGTTTTAGTCTAATTGTCTGCTATTTCTTATTTTCCATTAAGTGCAGATGTTAACCAGACGGATGGATTAGTAATTTAATCATTTTGCGCCGAAACTATTTGTTATGGGTGAGTCGAAAAAGCAACATCACATGTTTCCCTTGTGAGCTTTTCTGTATATATTAGATGGTGATGATGATGATGTGTGTGTGTGTGTGTCACTTTTAGCCCACGAATCATATAAACAAGTTTTCTCTTTGAAAATGATATAAGGAGGCGCTTATTTTTAGAATGATTGTCACAGGTTTTGGCTCTGGAAGCAACTTCCACTGAAGTGTTGTAATGCTCTATGAAGCAATCGATAACACAAGAAACTCTTCTCATAAAATATTCAACTCTTAGAGGCATGGGAGTGGTTTTATGGAAGAAACTCACACTGGATCTTTTTGCATTAGATCAAGCATTTGCTTGAGATCCATCTTTGGTTGCCTTAGGAAGCTACCACAATGTATCCACTTCTATATGCGCTCCTCTTTGTAAAACATACTGATCAAGATTTTAACATATGTCCATAAACTCAATGTCGTCAAGAGTTACAAGAGTTACACTCAAGCTTGATATAATTTTGTATTACCTCAACCCCAACTGAGAATATCAAGCTTCATTACACTCAACCCCAGCTCCAATGCCTACATTACTCGCTGTCACATGGTTGTCGACAACTGAATCACAATCATCTTATATTATTTTGTATTATCAACATCAGTCAATATATTTGTCAATATTGTGTTATTGTAGGTCCATCAATTTTATTAGCAACATTCTACACATTAATATGTTTTGGCTAAATAGCGTTGGATAATCACTGTTTGATGTGCACGGTTTTTGATTTTTGTTTATACACAAAAATTAATGATATTTTTTTCTCCCTGCTGAAATCAACCACACCAGACATTATTAGCTTAAACACCGTATCCGAATGAAAAAAAAAGAAAAGAAATACGACATAGGCAACAAACTATTGTATTTGTGTTGGCGTGGTTACACCCTTAATTAGTCATGTAAAGTTTACTCTTCAGCATCCTCTCAACTCTACCTTCTTTCATTTATGTATTCATACTCATTGCTGAGTATACTCAGTAATGTTTATTTTATAGGATCCTGATTGTATCTCCAACTTCTAGTGTTTTCTTTGTTTCCAGAGATGCCATACTGTTTCTCTTGTTTTTGTCGTTTCATATTTTTCATACTTGGGTTCGATTATTTCAATACCAATAAATATCTTGTCTCGGTTGTCTATTAAAAAATCCACTGCAAATACCGAACAAAAGCCAAATTGTTTAGTTAGCTATGCAATAAATAACGCATGCATGTAGTATAGTGGAAAATGAACCATCCGAATTTTTAGAGGAAGAATTTTATATTTTTAAAATGAGAATACAAATAATTTCGTTATTTGCAAATGGTAAATTGAACTGAATTGTTTTTAGTAGTAGTAGAGATGAAATTGAGAGGCCAGAAAAATTCTGGGAAATAGGTACACTTTGTTTAGGAGAAAAAAAAGGGCAACTACGAGGCCGTATGGGACAGCCCAGTTAACTCAGCCCAGCTCAGGCCACTCTTTCCACACTTGCCTCCATTCCGAACTACGGTAAACCCTGGACTCCCTCCCCCACCACTCCAAACCTCCCGCAGCCATGGCGCGCCGCCACCTCCATCTCCGCATCCCCATCCTGCCGCTCCTCTCCCGCAAACCTCACGCCCCCACCCCACTCTATCTCCTCCATGCCCTATGCTCCTCCACTACCGCCACCGTCGACACCCCCTCCCCGACCATCGACCCACCAACCCCCGACGCCTCCTCCGTCGAGACCCATGTGGAAGCCCCTGCATCAGCGGCGGCGGACGGGGAGTCGTCCCCTGTCCGTCCTCCCCGGGAGGAGGAGCCCCTGCACGAGACGATCTTCACCATGATCCGGCGCCGCAAGTGGACGACCCGCATGGAGAATTCGATCCGCCTGCTGTCCCCCACCCTCACGGCCCCGCTCGTCCATGGCGTGATCTCAGCCGCGGCCGCAGCAAACCGCGCCGACCTCTCGCTCCAGTTCTTCCGCTTCGCGTACCGCCGGGCCGGGTTCCGGCCGGAGCCGGCCACCTTCGCGCTGCTCGTCCAGATCCTGGCCTCCAAGCGCATGCTCAACCACGCCCGCTGCATCCTCCTCGAGACCATGCCGGCCTTCTCCGTCGCCCCCGGCGAGGCCACTGTGGCCGCCCTCGTCACCGCATACGGCAAGGCAGGGATCCCGCAGGAGGCTGTCAAGCTCTTCCGCCTGATGCCCGAGCTTGGCATCACCCGCACCGCGCTCTCCTACAACGCGGTTCTCAAGGCCATCCTCTGCCGCGGCCGCGAGGCCATGGCCAGGCGGATCTACAACGCCATGATCACGGATGGCGTCGTCCCGACTCTGTCCACCTACAACACGCTGATCTGGGGGTTCGGCCTGTGCAAAAAGATGGAGTCTGCCGTCAGGGTGTTTGGGGACATGAAGACTCATGGGGTTACACCGGATGTGACGACCTATAACACCCTGCTCAATGCTTGGGTGCGGGCAGGTGATCTGGAGAGCGCATGTAAAGTGTTTGATGAAATGCCAGGAGCTGGGTTTGAAAGGAACTCGATCTCGTACAATGTCATGATCAAGGGATATGTTGAGGCGAATAAGGTCGAGGAGGCAGTGGGGCTGTTCACGGAGATGGGGGAGAAGGGGTTGAGGTTGAGTGAGAAGACATTCGCTGCATTGATGCCGGGGCTTTGTGATGATGAGGGGAAGGCTGCGGAGGCCCGGAAGGCAGTGGAGGATATGGCAGAGCGACGACTCACGCCAAAGGACAAATCGGTGTTTCTGAGGCTTGTGACGACATTGTGCAAAGCTGGAGATTTGGATGGGGCATTGGAGGTGCACAAGAAGAGTGGTCAGTTCAAGCATGTTCTGGTGGATCCGAGACAGTATGGTGTTTTGATGGAGGGCTTGTGTGCAGGTGGAAAGTGTGATGGTGCTGTCGAGGTCCTAGATGATCTTCTTGAGAAGGGCACGATGCTTAGCCCAAAGAGTCCAGTGCTGGAAGCACCGGCTTATAATCCAGTGATTGAGTATCTGTGCAACAATGGAAATACCAACAAGGCTGAGACGTTCTTCAGGCAGCTGATGAAGAAAGGTGTGGATGACAAGTCTGCCTTTAACAGTCTGATCCGTGGTCATGCAAAGGAAGGTGCGCTGGAGTCTGCACAGGAGATTCTCGCCATTATGACACGACGTGGTGTCCCTACTGATCCCCATTCGCACGCTCTGCTTATTGATGGCTTCCTTAAGAAGAACGAGCCAGCTGATGCAAAGACAGCGCTGGACAGCATGATGGAACAGGGGCACTTGCCGAGGCCAGCTCTGTTCCAGGCTGTCATGGCAGCGCTTTTCGTCGATGGTCGCGTTCAGACCGCAAGCAGGGTCATGAAGACTATGATCGAGAAGGGGGTTACCGAAAACATGGACATGGCACATAAGATTGTGGAAGCTCTCTTCATGAGGGGCCATGTGGACGAGGCGATTGGCCGTGTCAATCTGATGGTAGAAAATGTCTGTATGCCTGATCTAGATAAGTTGCTTGTTGCCCTTTGCCAGAAGGACAAAGTGATGGAGGCACATAAGCTAGCTGATTTTGCGCTGGACAGGGACTTTGATGTAAGCTTCTCAACCTACGACAGAGTCCTGGAAGCCCTATACACTGAGGAGAAGACATTGCCAGCATACTCCATGCTCTGCAAGATCAAGCACAAAGGAGGCGTTGTAGACCAGAAGGGCTGCGACGCTTTGATGAGTAGCTTAAAATCTGGAGGATACTCAAAGCAAGCTGATATTTTGTCTAGGATCTTGGCCGAGAGCGGATCATCAACATCCAAGAAGGGCAAAAAGTTTGCCATGGGTGCTTAGCGAAGTTTCTGGATTTATAGAAAGGCCCTATTTTCTGAACAAAGCAGCGATTTTATCTTTTGTTAATGCTTGTTCAGCCATCTTTCAAATGCGGATTTTCATCCTAGGAGACAAGGATAGGTAAATTCACCTTTCTCATGCAATCCCTGATTTAATCATGTACCATGTCATAGAAAAGAAAACATGTTCAATAATCGAGGCATATGTGCTTATGATTTAGTTGAGAAATTGCAACTACAACATGATGTTACTTCATCATTTATAAGTGGGTGGCTCTACTAAAGAAGTCCAGAATTTTGTTATGTCTGGTATTCAGTCTTGGTTTTATTTATGTCTTCATAGTTTGATGTACTGGTGAAGTGTCAGACTGAAATCCTGCAGTAATATGTTAAGTACTAGGAACATGTGAAGATATTGGTGCTTGCAGTGTTCGTGGTCTGTATGCATATCTGTGTGTTTTTTGTACTGTGTGTAATTGTTCAATGGAATATAAGTATGGTGTATGTGAGTTTGGTTTGTAATTCCTACTTAATCTAACATGAAGCATAGTCTTTGCTACGTGTATTATGCTTTTGTTCTGTCTTTGTTTTGTTTAACAATTAACAATTCCACGCGATGAAGAGAATATGGTCTGATTGTATGTATTCTATCTGATTGCTCTCTCAGTTAGTCTGCTATAAACGTATGGACAGTGCCAGCAGTGTGTTATCTGAATGAAAAACACGGTTGATGGTAAACTGGCGTGTTGTTGATTAGCACGGCATGCAGTGGTGTTGAGTTAATGGTATCTGGAAATGTATGATAGATGAACTTATTCACTGGTGTATTAGTGTTTAAGACGGCGTATTGCTTGCTTGCATAGTTCAGGGGAGCCATGCCTTTTAGTTTGTTGGTCCCTAGTTTCAACTGTTTGTTCCTTCACTAACTGTAATCAGCATGAAAGTAATACATGTCTAGTTTACCAAATATAATGGGTAGGCCAAGGGCAGCAGTTGGTATGGCAATGTGGGGATATTACAGCAGTGGTCATCACCAAACTGAAGAGGATAGCTGGAGTAATTATACATGGTTACTTGGGTCCTAAATATTACAGCATATCAGGACCGTCTATGCTGGGAAAGTAGTATTCCCTCTGTTCATAAAAGGATGTCAGACGGGTCTATTTGCAAAAACCCCTTAGCAAATTTCCGACCAAACCCGAGGTCCACGCCGGTTGTCTTCCTCGCTTGCTCTGCTCAGCTCGCCGCCGCTGCTCTCCGCCACCCGCCCCATGCAGCAGTTTCCCCTCTCCTCCACCCCACGCCACCGCTTCCCCCAAGGTCAGACTTTTCTGTCCAAGACACCGCCTTGCTTCCACCATAGGATGAGGATCCCGTCGATTTCGATCCCTCTGGTAAGCGGGGGCTGTCACGAGCGACCGGTTGGGGTCAGGAAGGAAACGTTCTTCCTTGTGCCGGGAATCCCTGTAGGGTTGGCTTCAGAGGAGCTTATTTTATGTTGTACTTCGGGCTTGTAAGTGATTTCTTATTATCATGCAGCTTTCAGACTCTTTTTGTTTTCTTGGAATCAATCAAATAAACCTGGATTTCTGTTTGTTAATTCCTTATGTTTGATACACACTTTCTATCTAGTAGCTAGTGCTGCCTCTTATTTCAGTTTCCTGTAGTAAAACTGCATGAGCTCAGTACTAGTTCTCTTGAGGGACAACGTTATATGCATCGGATTTCAGTTTCCTGTAGTAAGACTTCCTGTGTTCACTAAGATCTAAAGGAGACACTTGTGAACTGTGCATATGGCAATAGAAATATGGAACACACGTTCAGTTTAGGGATATTAGATGCTTGAGTAGTACTAGTACCTAGATCACGATCAGTTCTACATCATGTCTTTTCAAGAAGTGTCTTAATTATGATGCTTTTCTGGCTTGCGGTTTTCTGTTACTACGCTGCTTCTTTCGTAGCCGCTTGAGGCTCATTTTCCCTGTCACAAATCAGTCAAATAGAGCCAGCCACTTTCAGTTCGTAAAATTTCTTTTGGTGTTTGTTTCAGATTCTGTATCTTGCTAAGGGAATATTTACGCTCTTCATATGCAGAGAGCTACTGCCCTAATCTGTATGTAACTAAAAAAGCTAATCTGTATGTTTATGAAATCAGTCTAGTCTGTTCTGCAGTCTTGGTTTATGTTTTGTGTCTAACTGCTGCTGCTTGCAATCAGGAATCCGCTTCCGAACCTTCTTGTCACTTCTAGAACAGGCTTTTGGTACTCCTATGCATTTGAGTGTTGTTTTAGCAATAGAACTTGCATGTTTAAAGCGCAAAGTTCAGAACTGAGCTCAATCATACTACTCCATGCAAGCCTGTATTGGAAAATATCTTTAAGTTCAAATTGTTCAAATTCATGCTTACTTTACCATCTTTGTGTTCACTTCATGATTTCTTGTTCATGCTCTTAATTCACAGTTATCTCTGATTTATGTGCCTTTTATTGTATACTATGGAATAACCTGATGCTACTGTCAGGGTGGTCACTGCCATCTGCCTTACATTTCCACACGAAAAGTTCTGCTTAGTTATTGGTAGCTTTTTTGTTGTTGTTCATGCCATTAACTGCTATATTCTGCGTTTGTTGTATGAAGATCAAATCAGAATTCACCACCTCAATTTTTGGGTAATTTGCATAATTTTTCTTCTGCCTTAGATGGATCATCTCTGGCTTCTGCTATAGTCCCAGTTGACACAAATGGACACTTTCACTCCTAGTGCCATTTCTGTCCTGCAAGTGCCATTTCTCTATCCAAAATGATAGTGACATGTACTGGTATTAGTACTCCTAGTGTCTGATGCTTCATTTTAGTTACTCTATTCAGTACACACACAATATCACGGTAGTAAGTACAACAACATATCATCTCTCCTGTTGATCACATCATACACAAGTACACACACAATTAAGGACTTGTTGTAGTTTGTTGATCATATCATACACATGCTCACACACATGACACAAGTAAGGACTAACTGTAGTCAGTATGCATTGATTACATTCATGGATTTACCTATGATATGATGCTCTTGGAGATTTCATTTACTCTATGCGTTGAGTAGGTGTTTCTTTATGCAGATTCATCTTGAAAGCCTAGAAGCTGAGCTGACAGTTTATTACCAACTTGAGAGGACAGATTTAAGTCACACATTCAGTCATACATTATTCAGTCACACATTATTGTCTCTTGAATCTAGTATGCAATTAGTCTCATAAGCATGTTTCAACAGTCAGGTTTGTCTGGAACTTTTGAGTCCTTGTTATGGTTTGCAACTTGGCATTTGCAGTTTAGCTAGAATTAAAGTAACTGTACCGAGGCAATATTTATCTATGGTATGATGTGAAGTATCCAGTGTCAAGCTTTATAAATGAACTCCAAATGAACTTATGCAGCTTAAGAAGATAAAAATTCAGATCAGTTTACTGAATTTTCTTTTGCTACATCAGTTAATCATGGTATTTGAAGGTTTCCTGAATTAGTTCATGTGAACAAATTGTTCAACTTACAATCCAGGTATCCTGAAGGTTTTGTGATACATAGTTAAATTCAGTTTGAATTATAAATGATATGCTTATCCATCTGGTACAAAGGGGCAGTGCATAGTCTAGTCTTCAAGAAACACTGCCATTTTTACTTGGAGTAGTACCGAAACATTGGTTTTCCCTAATGTACAGCAGCTACTAGCATCTGATTAAATACATGGTCATGAGCATTCTGAGTGGATTTTATGGTCATTTGGTTGCTGGTTAGAGTGGTTGTTCTTCACCTCCTCAGTTTTACTTTCAGCTGATCTGACTTGCAGTGAATGAGTTCCAAGTAGCAGGCTGTCCACATTGTAACATAAGTGCTTCTTAGGTTCATTGATGGATGTGGACTGTGGAGGAGGAACATATTCCAACTGCTTGGGGCTACTAGCATGTGGTCTTTACACACGGAATTACATGAGGTCAATCTGGAGGTGAGATATATGCAATAATTGTTTCTTGCTATTTTCCTCTAGCTCCTGCTTGTTGGACGGAGGAAGTAGATAAGTTCATAATGCTACATGTAATATTTCCGGTGGTAGGAGCTAATACAACAGTTATTTTGTTGCATGCTCTCCGTTTCATCATTATTGTTATTTGTTGTCGTCGAGTCAGCTTGAGACCTGTTGATATTGTTGCTTGCTGCAAAAAGGAAAAGGTTGGAATGAGTATTACTTATTCAGCTGATATCTGTCTAATTTAGGTGGTGTCTACTTTAGGTGCTTACCTGGCAGCATGGTACTTTTTTGGTGGGCATAAATCCTTAGTACTCCCTCCGTTCACTAATATAAGACCTTTTAGATATTTTAAAGTAGACTAGATTTGGACTAAAATGGATGAACCTATACAATAAACGTGTCTAGCTACATGCATTTCCAAGAAAAGATAGAAGGTCTTACATTAGTGAAGGGAATAGCTCTTTTCTTTCCATGGGTCGCACTGCAAGCAATGGATGGACAGTGCGTTGGTGGTCTAACTGTAATTAGTTGCATCACTATGGAATTGATATGAAAATGCACCTTTTCTTAGATAATATAGTAGACTAGTTGTTTCTTAGATAATTCCTTGCTGCTAAAGTTCGTTCCTTCAATTGTTTCTGTTTGATGCATAGTGCGCAAGGATTACGAGTCGACGAGTCACAACTTGTCGCTGGGGTGGCGACGAGGACTAGTCTCGACTAGTGCTAGACTAGTCGATATGTAGTCGAGCTTAACTACTAAAAAAAAAACTAAGCAACTAGTCTATTGATAGAAGTATATTAACAAGTTGACAATATATTTTAATGGCATTGGGGAGCACAGCCGTGAAGGAGAGAGATCAGGGCGAGGAGAGGAGCCCAGCAGCATCCAGCAAGGTGAGGGAGGCGGCGGCACCGGCGGTGAGCTGGCGGCGGCTAGGTGAGAGGCGGCGCAAGGGGAGGGTGGCCAGGAGAGGCGGCTGGGTGGGGGAAATAACGATCTGTGGGGGGTTAGGGTTTTCACTCACACGGGGGCCTTTTTGTTCCGAGGAAACTAACTTGTCGATCGACTGAAAATCACAGACTTGTCGTGAATAGTCAATGACTAGTCAACATGTCGACCGACAACCTCAACTAGTCGAGTCGCTCCAGGTTGTCAACATCGAAGTTGCGACTGGTAGACAAGTCGCGACTTGTCGAGCGACTCATAATCCTTGATAGTGCGACGATCTGTAAAGAACCAATGAATTGAATAATTTTGCTTCAGTGGATGCATTGAATAATTTACCTTTCCTGGTAATTCCAGTCGGTACTAGTCTATAGGTTCTTCCTTGGGCAACCAAATTGGAGTATTGGAATCAGTATATGTTCTGTTTAAAGGCATTTCACCCTTATCTGGAAACAAGATGGCTTTGTCTCCTAATTGGTTCCTGTTGTGATGAAATACAATAATAGAAAGCCAACATTGATGATTTAACCAAATCCAGAACTAAATTTGAATCAGAATCTGCTAATCAGCAAACTGATGGTGACATTGCATTAGCAGTACTGATACATTGCCACCAGTGCATAGAGGGAGTGTCTACTTGCTTATATTATTCATGATGCCATTGCTATTGTTACCCAATGATAATTCTTCTACTGTTAAAGTTACTGAAGAAATGTAGAGGAGCTATCTACATACTACAGAGATGGGTTTGCAGCTCAGCATGGATTTTCACCTTGGCTAAGAAGCTTCCTAGAGAAGCACAAAACAGTCAAATCTGGGCTTCTCCTTGTAGTTCTAAGAAGGTCGAAGAGATAGTCTATGTGCTCGACGACAATGTCCATGTCCAGGTACTGCCGCTCAATGCTGCATTGCTCTTCTCTGAGTTTTTCTTTTTGCAAAACTGCTCTGTCTTACTCTGAGTATATGCTAGTGAGACAGAAGTTGTTACTCTGAGTATATGGGAATTCAGCACATGGAACATTCAAGTGGTTGTTACTTGATACTCCTTCGCTGTAGGTGGTTTAGCTGTGAGACAGAAGGTTTTTCCTCAGGTCCTGGTTTTGAATTTACTGAATTTACTTGAATTCTGTCAGGAGTATAAACACTTGAATTTACTTGATTGTCTCCTACCTCCCTCTGCCCAAATGGCCTAGCAGCAGTGGTCGAAAAGCATAGAAAGGAACAGTTGCTTGCACATCACATAGACTGCAAATTTTCTTTCAGCAGATGATCAATATTAATTCTGTGATACAACGGGATACTCGCGGCCTGCCATGATCGAGCCTCCTGGTCCGGCGTCGGAGAGCTCCTGAGTGTCCGCGGGCTCGGACTGCCGGCTCTGGCAGGAGGCTGGCGGGATCGCTGCTTGCCTCCGGCGGCGCGGGGGCAGCGGGACAGCGACGGACCAGTAGATCGACGGAGGCAGCGCGTCGGAAAGATTTCAATTTGGATTTCGATTTTGAAGCCTGAATTTCAAACATTCTGAATATATGAGGGATACTTTTTGTTAAAATTAAATTGAACTGGAGAGAGAGGGAGGACTGCAACATCTTTTATGGGACGGAGGGAGTACATGTGATTTCCCTGCCGTGCTGCTTTATGGTATGTCTTCCGTTTAATCCTTCTCCACTCATTTTCTCTTGTGTTGTCTAACCAAAAACCAGGCAATTTGTTGGCTTGCTCATTTTCCCGCTTGTGCTGTGCTGAGCTGTGAACTTGAATCACCTCAGCACCTTTCGAGCTTTGGATTGTTGTCGTTTTTTTTGTCGCGTGTGCCAGCAACTGCAGCACCTGATTGGCGGTCTCTTGCATTCACATGTGATGTGCCTTGTGCAACAGATAGATGGGAGATTATTGACCTTGGAACTGCATTACCTGATCCCAAAAAAACACAGCATCACAAGATATTTGTGGAGTAAATATATATGGCTAGATGGATTTCACATTTGCTGCATTCCAAAATGCATTTGGCTGTCACTGTTGTTGCTGTCCCCGTGCCAGCGAGCGTGTGGTGTTGTCACTGTCAGTGCATGTGTTGCAATCGCTAGAGGTGAGTGACCACGGACAGTAGGATCGACTCGTGTTTCTCGCCATCTCCCTGCCCCTTTGAAATCTATTCAGACCACATCACCAAAGTTTGTGCTGGAAATTACAAATACAAGTGGTTTGTCACACAAAAACTGCCCGCTGCCGCTACCACACGAAAACGCTGTCTACGTCATGTTTTGCAGCTCGCTCTGCAGGCAATATAGATGTGTCATGTCTGGTTGCCTGCACTTTCTAGTTTAGATGCTGCAGATGCAAAGACCTGTTTGGTTGCTTCTTCCAACTCAAACAGTTAAGATATGGCCACCTCTTTTAAAATTGGTGAGGTTACCGTAGCACATACGCACGCATTCAAGAACATCAAGAACTAAATTAAACTATATGCTCAACACAACATAATCACAACTAGATAATGATTAGGTTTGAATCCAGTGCATCCCATACCACCTGGGTACACATCCCTGATACAAAAGGACTTGGTTCTCAACAACACCCTGTCAACAAACTAACATTACCAACTACACTAACTACGGTTGCACCTCCATAAGATCAACAATGCCCATGGTGGCATCGCCTCTGCGGATGCGTTGAACCTGAAGAGCTTGACCTTGAGCTTGAAGCCCTTGTTCTTGTACTTCAAGACCAATGTTGTCGACGTGCATATCGATCTTCCTAGCGAATTTCTTCCAGCCTTTGAAGAAGTACAACTTCCCACCGAGCATCTGTAGCTAGACACCGAATTCACAGAACATGCCGACCTCGGTTTCACTGTGATTGCGGCATGCTTTGATGTGCAGGTGCTTAGCCAACACCGGCTTCATGACGGGTGGCAGCTGAGCTACTAGAGTGTTTAGCTGTAACATCCCAAAAATACTAAACTTGGATCATCAAACTCTAAGCATCAAAATTAGGGTCAACAAAAACTTTTCTAAATAAAATTATAAAAGCATGCATATATGTATGCATTTCATTTGAAATTCTTTTGAACCAACTTGTTTGTGTGTTCCTTTGCTTGTAAATGGATGCTTAGGTGAAATAAACATCATCTAAACATTTCCCACACTTTTCCCAAAGACAAGTAAATCAAAACAAATAAAATAAAGGAATGGTCATTTTGACCAATTTAACTCCCATGCCTACTTTGGCTGTCTCAAACTTTCAGAACCTAACAGGAACTTTTCTAGATCTTTGCACCCCTTGATTGTACTCATAACAAAGTATCAAGGCCCACTTTGTGATCATCCAAAAACTTTCAAATGCATGGTTTAAATGACAATTCAAAATTGAATCTTTATCATATGGGAAGATACCACTTTTTCAAAAACCACTCAAACAAGCTCAACTTTCAAAACCCAAGCATCTGCAGACTCACCAGCACCAACCTAGCACACCCACCAAAAATCTTTTCAAAATTCAAAACTTGAGTTCTTGCGGCCATTTCATCAAACACTTGGCAGACACAAATCAAACAAAATCCAAACACTATTATGAGCAGTGATTGAAGCCTAACTTGTTCCCTCTCTAGCTCACAATCATCTCAGTAGATTATCTAGCAAGCTAACCCAAGCACTAGCATCACTGTAAGCTTGGCATTGCCATCAATGGTGAACAGCCGAAGCTCACCATGCCACCCCAGTGGAGACAGCAAGCTAGGAAGGAAACTAGCCGTGCCAACCTTGTCTGGGAGATCACCCATGCCTCACCGCCCCCTCTCGACCAGCCCTGCCTCGAAGACGTCGAACATAACACCCAGGAACGCCGCGCCCGTGCCTCTGTCAACCGTGCCGAGCATGCGCCAGAGCGCCACGCTCGACCGAAGCCCACAGACCGTGCGCCTCCCTCGCCGCGTGCATACGCGATCACCACCGACCCAGGAGACCGCCAGACATCCCCATTCGCCGCCCAATGCCGCACAGCCACCGCTCGCCGTCGAATACGCCGCCTCTGCCGCGCAGAGCATCGCGCGTTCCAGACCAAACCGCACCGCCCCTACACGCGCATTAAAGCCGTAGAGCATCGCCAGGAGACCACCAAGCGATCGCCACCGCCGGCCATGCCTCTAGCAGCCCGTAGCCATGTCACCACCGTCACTTGCCCATCCCGTTCGGTCTCGTCGTCGCGACTATAAATAGAGGCCACCCCTAGCTGAATTGAGCACACCATCTCACTCCCCTCTCCTCACTGATCGTGCCACCCCGTCCCCGGAGCAAGGCGAGTAGCACTTCGCCGGAATTTCACCGGAGTCTGCCGCTGCTGGAGAAGAAGGAAGCCAGCGATTGGAGCCGCCCCAGGAGAAGCTGCCGGTACCAGGAGGTTCGCCGTCGTCGACTTCGTCGTTCGCCCGCCTCGCCGACCCTCGCCTGAACCCCGGTGAGCCCCCAACGACCCCCACTGGCCGCGCTAGGTTTCTGTATCGCCTGAGTTGCCCAACGTCGACGATGACCCTCGGCCGTTGGATTAGAACAAGATCGAACGTACCACATCGCCCCATACCGCTTCGCACCCCCTGTCTCACTGACGCGTGGGGACAGCCACTTAAACAGCCCGCGGAAGCGCTGCGCTTAGCAGGCTGGCCCAGTATCGCTTCCCGCGCAGCCCAGTTATTTGAATTAAACCTTTTCCATTTTATTTCAAACACACTTCTGTACCCAGTTTCAAAAATCAACACAGGTCGATTCAGTGAACCAAATTGAATGAAACCAATTTTGCTAGGAAGGTCTGAGAATGCTGAATCCAAGCCCATTGGATTCAAGTCATTTGGATCTGTAGATCACCCATGGTAAAAATAACAAGGCAGAAACTTTTCTGCATTCAAACATTTTTCAAATTAAAACCATAATAGCTTTTGAGTTGATTCCAACTCTCAAAAATAACATTTAACCATACCTTTCAAAAAATATAAAAATATATAGGTTTACTTACAGAAATAATGTTCAAGTAATAAAAGAATGCTACATAGGCATTTCTAGCCACTTTAATTAATTAAAATAAAATGGCAAAACCTTATTAAATTGTGACACCACTTTAAATCACATTCCCATGGACTAAAATATGTGGTGATGACATGTGTCAACATGATCCCATATTTGGTTTGGAGAATATTAAATCTTAAGTAGTTTTTCAATGAGTAGAAATTACTTTTCTAAAAATAAAAAGGAATTAAACCAAGCTTTAATCTTGTAATGTTAGTGATGATGTTAGATCATCTATAGGACCCTTTTGTGTGATGATTGCAAGTAGTTAAGTATTGTTTGGTGATTGTGTACATCGTATTTATTTATAGACGCTAGTACCGACCAAGGATACGAGGAGGAAGGAGGATTCTACGAAGAAGAATCCGAGGAGAACTTCAACCACTGCTCTGCACTAGGCAAGCCTAATACTACTAGTTGAATGTGCAAGCTAACACTTGCAATTTAGCAAGCTTATACTGATATTGTGCAAACCAATACTTGCAAGCCTTACTAATCAAGTTGACCTATGCAAGCTACTACTTGCTTGCTACCATGCCACTATATACCTTAAAGCATATAGGATCATAACCACTTGATAAACCAATCCTAGTTTTATTTGCAAGTTTATCACTTTATTTCTTTATCAAAGCTCTTACTTAGAGTTTACTGGAATAAATGGTAGATACTAGAAGGAGAATTGAAGGTTGCTTAAAGAGCATAAAACTTGGCCTAAGCTAGAAAATCTTGATGTCATCCTAAGGCATGAGATTAAACTTAGTCAAACCCCACTAGTGTACCACCCCTCATTAGTACTCACCCCCACTTGTAGATGCTAGTGCTAAGCATAAAACTTGACCAACTTTAGATGGGAATACTTGGTGAAAATGGTTATGAAAACCTTAGAATGATGGATCATTCTACTGAGATGTTTTGACATGTGTTTCTGAACACCAGATGATTTTGGTGATGAAAATGCTGGGGCATGAGCCTTAGCCCTTTATAAAACTGATGGTTGTCTGGATGCGATACCATTCCAATGTTACCGTACAACCACAATACCCGAGAATTGGGTAGGGCTTGACTGAAAACTTATATACCTTAGTATTAGTTCCCTCGCGGCCAAGGTCTGAGCGGAGGCTACCTTGTGAAGATTGTCCACCTGTGCAGTATCCAAGATGACAGTTGATCATGGTTGGGAAGCCAAACTCACAGGAGAGGTGCTTATACCAGGGCGTGTAATTGAAATGTTAGGATTGATTATCCGCATACTGAGTATGGTGAATTCAGGATTTGTTCCTGACGGATGTATCGAATGTTGTGGTTAAAGTGTACAATCTCTGCAGAGTGTCAAACTATTCGAATAGCCGCGTCCGCGGTTATGGACAATTGGAGTGGCCATACTGTTCCCCCGTCAGATGTTTTCAAAAGACTTGTGAAATGAATTGAGACTTTGACTTGACCACAACAGGGTTGTGGCCTGAGATACAAATTCCCACTTAGGTGTTATAAGACCTTAACCAGCATTCGTGGTTTCCAAATTTAGTAGAGATAAATCTGGCTTTTGCAAAACAACCCTAGAGCCTAGTGTCCTATTATCAAAAACCCCTTTCACTTGTTAGTATTAGTTTGCGAGTACTTAAAGAGTACTCATGGCTTTGTCCCTGGCTATTCCCGTGGCCAGACTATGAAGAGGAGTACTTGGAGGATGGACCCCAGGAAGGTTACGACAACTAGGATCATCTCCCATCGTCAGCATTGCCTATGACCCCGAAGATGGAGCTTCGCCTACGCTACCGTTATTATTACGTATTCCGCTGCTTGAAGTTGTATTAAGAACTGGATCATGAGATCCCTATTTGTGTAAGGACTTATGTACAGTTTGTAATGGATGATGTACTATGGTATCCAATTCTGTTATGTCTCGCAAAAATGGTAATCCTGGGATTGCGATGTATGGCATAATAGGCATCTGGGATTAAAAATCCGGGTGTTGAAAAGTTGGTATCAGAGCCATCCTGACCATAGGAGACCCTAGTTAGACTGGACGTTTGAATCAAAAACTTAGTTTCAAAACCAAAGGAAGCAAATATTTACAAAAACTTATTCTCATTCTTATCCCTTTGATTCTTTCATGAAAATTCATGTTCCTAAAAAATTCTTGCAAAACACATAAAATTTGACACACTTGATCACTCTACTAACTTACTTATCCTATATTCTTATAGATGGACGTGAAGTATAACAAGTTTTATCAGTTGGGGAATGGAGGAGACCTTATCTTTGAGAGGGATTTGGACCAGCTTTCGGAACTTCTGGAGCGTCCGCACCCCGAGTTCTTCGGAGCTCAGCTCAATGATAAAGGAGGAGAAGATCTGCAGTGGCTAATTGTTGCAAGTTTCCGAGGAAAGATTGAACCCCCCACTGCTGAGGGAATTCAGTTTACCTTAAGATAGAACAACTGGCTCGACGGACTTGCCAGGGCCATGCAGGAAGCTCTTTCCCGTCTGTGTGGGCAGAGCATCAATCAGATCAAGGGAACTCGCTTTGAGTTTTGCCCGAGGCGTGATGAAAATGGACAACCACTGGAAGCACCATACCACCCTGAGCTGAAGACTCAAGTGGACCACCTTAGCTTCATGATGTACGATCGTCAGCAGGAGTTGGACAACTGCCGTGACTACTCCAACCACAAGTCTGCCATCATGAAGACGAAGGATCAAACCATCGCCATGCTAGCGAATGATTGCAAGTCTCGCCGCCGCCAGCTCGACAAGAAGGAGCGCATCATTGCCCGTCTTCGCCACCGCATCTCATCTTTGGAGGAGACCATCCACGAGAGAGACATGTAGTTGGAAGAAAGGGAGAATGCCGGAGAGGATCTTCGTGGAGACCCCTACTCCTATCTCAGCGATGATGATGATTTTCTGGAGGATCAGGCTATGGATTTCTTCACCGATGAGGATGATTTCGCCTTCATCGATGATGATGAGGATGATGAAGCCACCGATTCCGAGGAGTAGTACCACTTGAGCACTAGCGTAGTGAGTAGTATTCGGTCCCACTGTATCGTAGTTTTCAGAATGGTTCTTAAAACCATCTGTTTTTCTTTGTTGTGGTGTGTGTTGTAGCGTGTGCTATGAATGAATGAATGAAAAAGCAAGTTGCTAGAAAAATCTGAGTCAAACTTTAAAAACTTTTCAAAGACCCAAAACCTTAGAAATCTCCCTCTTTTCTCACGATCTATCTGACTCTTCAGATGCCACGTGGAGGAAGTGGTTCATCCCCAGACTCGATATTGCAGATTCTGCAAATGTTGACTTCTGACCGTGAAGCTGAAAGAGTAGAACGTCAAGCCAACCTAGCCACCCTGCAGCAGATAGCCCAGCTAGCCCACAACAACCAAGGCCACAGAAATCAGGACAACCATGGATCTAAGCTCAAAAATTTCCAGAATACCAATCCACCTATTTTCACTAAGTCAGAAGAATCCCTAGACGTCGATGATTGGCTGCAAACCATGGAAAATAACCTAGAAGTCGCCGGAGTGGAAGCCAACGACAAAGTTCTGTTCGCCACCCACTATCTATCCAGAGATGCCAGGGCATGGTGGAACAGTGTTCGCGCAATGACCGGAGGCCAGATGATGACCTGGGAGGAATTCAAGGTCAAGTTTAGCCGAACCCATGTGCCGCCGGGTTTGATCAAGAGGATGAGAGACGAGTTCAGGGAACTGAAGCAAAGGAAGGATGACTGTAGTGGAATATCGTGACAAATTCTTGTCATTAGCTAGGTATGCCCCGGATGAGATTGACACCGAAGCCAAGAAGAAGGAGAGATTCTTGAATGGTCTGCATGATGAGATGCAGACAGTGTTAGTCAATATCCCCTTTGCCGATATTGAAGCCCTTGTAGACTCTACTATCCAGATGGAAGGAAAGATCAACCAAGCCAACGAGAACCGCAAGCGTCGTATGATGCATCAGCCAGGAACCCATCAGACCCCAAAGTATCGCCCTAACCCATCTCCAGGATTTGCCCCAAGAACCAATAGACCCCCGATGAACCGTCCGACCTATCCCAACCGTGGAAACCCTAGGCCCGGAGGAAATCACAACAACCCCGGCGACGCTAGCAATTTCAATCGTGCCCCACCCAAGTTCAACAACAACAATGCTACCGCCAACACCAACACTGCCCCGAGGACTGGAAGCAATGATGTGCCTGTAGCAGCAAAGGACAAGTCGCAAGTGACTTGTTATGACTGTGGAAATAAAGGCCACTATTCCAACGAGTGCCCCAACAAGAAGAATGCCACAGCACCCAATGCCAATGCCCCAGCTTAGCAACAACGTCGTGTTCAGCCCGGAAGAAGATTTGCCCCAGGGAATTCACTCAACCGCAATGGCCGTCTTTTTCTCATGCATGCTGAAGAAGCTCTGGGTATGTTTTCTGTTAATTCAGTACTTGCAAGAGTGTTGTTTGATTCTAGTGCATCACACTAATTTGTCACTGAAGAATTTGCATGCACTAGTAAAATTCAATCAACCAAACTAAAGCATGTCATGATTGTTCAAATTCCCGGATCAACCACCAAAGCTAGGAAAATTTGCAAAGCCGTCCCTATCCGAATCCATGGCATAGATTTTTATGCTAATCTGATAGTACTCGGAACTAAAGGTTTGGAAGTAGTACTAGGAATGGATTGGATGTCCAAACATAAAGGATTGATTGACTGTTCCAAGAAAGCCATAACCATGACCAGTACAGCCGGAATATCAGTCGAGCATATATCAGAAACCTTACCTTACCTCGCCAATTCAAATGCAACAAGAGTATAGCCCAACCTACCATTGACCAAGTCCGGATAGTCTGTGAATACCCCGATGTATTTCCAGATGTTTTGCCCGGTATGCCCCCAGATCGGGATATCGAGTTTATCATCGAACTAATCCCCGAAACAGGACCCATAGCCCAGAGACCATATAGTATGAACCCGTCAGAGCTAGCAGAACTGAAGCAGCAACTGGATGCCATGCTGGAAATTGGATTGATTCAACCAAGTGTGTCACCTTGGAGATCACCTGTCTTGTTTTTGGACAAGAAAGATGAAGGTAACCGTTTGTGTACGGATTACCGGAAGTTGAATGATGTCACTATCAAGAACAAGTACCCCTTGCCCAAGATAGAAGATTTGTTTGATCAGTTGACCGGTGCCAAAGTGTTTTCTAAGATTGATCTTAGGACTGGCTATCATCAACTCAAGATTCGTGCAGAGGATATTCCAAAGACTGCCTTTACCACCAGATATGGATTGTATGAGTATACAGTCATGTCTTTTGGACTAACCAATGCCCCCGCTCATTTCATGAATCTCATGAATAAGATTTTTATGGACTTCCTGGATAAGTTTGTCGTTGTTTTCATCGATGACATTCTGATTTATTCCAAATCAGAAGAAGAACATGAGCTACACCTAAGGACCATTCTTGGAACCCTTAGAGAGCATCAAATGTAGGCAAAGTTTAGCAAATGTGAATTCTGGTTACAGGAGGTAGGATTCCTCGGTCACATTGTATCAGCCAGAGGAATTGCCATTGACCCTGCCAAAGTGAAAGATGTCGAGGATTGGCAAGCCCCAACCACTCAAACCCAAGTTCGTGCATTTCTCGGATTGGCGGGATATTACCGCAAATTCGTAGAAGGATTCTCGAGTATCGCCAGACCTATGACCCAATTGCTGAAGAAGGACAAGAAGTTTGAATGGACCGACAAATATGAAGCAACTTTTCAAGAACTCAAGAGGAGATTGATTTCAGCCCCAATCTTGATCATGCCGGATATCACGAAGCCCTTCGATGTGTATTGTGATGCATCCAAGATCGTTCTCGGATGTGTGCTAATCCAAGAAGGCAAAGTTATATCTTATCTATCTCGACAATTGAAGCAACATGAGCAAAATTACCCAACCCATGACCTCAAACTCGCAACCGTAGTTCTAGCCCTGAAGACATGGATGCATTACCTCATGGGAAACCGTTGTGAGATCTATACGGATCACAAGAGTCTGAAGTATATATTCACTCAGAAGGAGCTGAATATGAGGCAGAGAAGATGGATTGAGCTAATCAAGGATTACGATCTGGACATTCACTATCACCCTGGTAAAGCCAACATGGTAGCAGATGCCCTTAGCAGATTGCCGTGCCGCTTGAACTCCATGATTTTGAAGGAGCAACCAAGCCCGCACAAAGAAATGGAAGATTTTCGAATAGAATTAGTGAGTGAAGGATTTTTGGCTAGCATAGAACTCCAGCCCACTTTGATCAGTCAGATCAAAGAGGCGCAGAAAGGAAATGCTAGTATCGACGGAATCAAGCGTCATATCGGTACAGGCAAGGTACCTGGATTCACCGAAGACGAAGAAGGAGTTCTGTGGTACAAAGGACGCCTTTGTGTACCAGCAGATTATGAGTTGAAAGAAGTTATTTTGAAGGAAGCTCATGATACTCTTTATTCTATCCACCCCGGAGGAACGAAGATGTATCAAGATTTGAAAGAGCAATTTTGGTGGCATAAGATGAAGAGAGAAATCGGAAGCTATATCGCCAAGTGTGACATATGTCAGCGAGTCAAGGCAGGACATCAAAGACCCGCTGGATTGTTGCAACCCTTACAGATTCCGGAATGGAAATGGGATTCCGTTGGAATGGAATTTATCACTGGACTGCCTACTTCTAGTAGGGGAAATGACTCTATCTGGGTCATAGTGGACAGATTGTCCAAAGTCGCCCATTTCTTGCCCGTCAAGACCACATATCAGAGTTCGAAGCTAGCGGAGTTGTACATCGCTAGGATAGTTAGTTTGCACGGAGTCCCCAAGAACGTCGTATCGGATCGAGGAACTCAGTTTACCTCGAGATTCTGGAAGAAAGTCCAAGAAGGTTTAGGAACCCGCCTAGATTTCAGTACCGCGTATCACCCTCAGACCGATGGACAAACGGAGCGAGTAAATCAAATACTCGAAGATATGCTGAGAGCATGTGTGTTAGAATATGGATCCAAATGGGAAGACTGTCTGCCGTTTGCAGAATTCTCATACAATAACAGTTATTAAGCCAGTCTGCAAATGGCCCCATTTGAATTCATGTACGGAAGGAAGTGTCGCACCCCTTTGAACTAGTCGGAAGTAGGAGAGAGTCAGATTTTCGGACCCGACATCCTACGAGAAGCAGAAGAGAAGGTTCACAAGATTCGTGAGCACCTCAAGACCGCCCAGTCCAGACAAAAGAGTTACGCCGACAAGAGACGTAGAGACCTCGCCTTCAACATAGGAGATTTTGTTTATCTGAAGGTGTCGCCATTGAAGGGAATACATCGTTTCCAACTGAAAGGAAAGTTAGCCCCCAGATATATCGGACCCTTCAAGATTCTGAACCGTCGAGGAGAAGTGTCGTATCAATTGGAACTACCCGAAGAGATGTCAGCCGTGCACAATGTGTTCCATATCTCATTACTTTGCAAGTGCCTCGAAGTTCCAGAGAAGACCGAAGTGTTCAAGAATATCGATCACCAGACCATAGATATCAACGATGACCTGACCTACCCCGAAGTACCCATCCGTATTTTGTAAGAAGCTTTTCAAACTACCCGAACCCGAAGCATCAAGTTTCTCAAGATTCAGTGGAGCAACCACACAGAAAAGGAAGCTACCTGGGAGCGCGAAGATCACATCAGGACAGAGTTTCCCGATCTCTTCAAATCCTAGGTAATCTTTTTCGTCCTTTTTCAAATCTCGGGATGCGATTTTTCTTTAAGGGGGGAAGGTTTGAAACATCCCAAAAATACTAAACTTGGATCATCAAACTCTAAGCATCAAAAATAGGGTTAACAAAAACTTTTCTAAATAAAATTATGAAAGCATGCATATGTGTATGCATTTCATTTGAAATTCTTTTGAACCAAATTGTTTGTGTGTTCCTTTTCTTGTAAATGGATGCTTAGGTGAAATAAACATCATCTAAACATTTCCCACACTTTTCCCAAAGACAAGTAAATCAAAACAAATAAAATAAAGGAATGGTCATTTTGACCAATTTAACTCCCATGCCTACTTTGGCTGTCTCAAACTTTCAGAACCTAACAGAAACTTTTCTGGATCTTTGCACCCCTTGATTGTACTCATAACAAAGTATCAAGGCCCACTTTGTGATCATCCAAAAACTTTCAAATGCATGGTTTAAATGATAATTCAAAATTGAATCTTTATCATACGGGAAGATCCCACTTTTTCAAAAACCACTCAAACAAGCTCAACTTTCAAAACCCAAGCATCTGCAGACTCACCAGCACCAACCTAGCACACCCACCAAAAATCTTTTCAAAATTCAAAAATTGAGTTCTTGCGGCCATTTCATCAAACACTTGGCAGCCACAAATCAAACAAAATCCAAACACTATTGTGAGCAGTGATTGAAGCCTAACTTGTTCCCTCTCTAGCTCACAATCATCTCATTAGATATCTAGCAAGCTAACCCAAGCACTAGCATCACTGTAAGCTTGGCATTGCCATCAATGGTGAACAGCCGAAGCTCACCATGCCACCCCAATGGAGACAGCAAGCTAGGAAGGAAACTAGCCGTGCCAACCTTGTCTGGGAGATCACCCATGCCTCACCGTCCCCTCTCGACCAGCCCTGCCTCAAAGACGTCGAACACAACACCCAGGAACGCCGCGCCCGTGCCTCTGTCAACCGTGCCGAGCATGTGCCAGAGCGCCACGCTCGACCGAAGCCCACAGACCGCGCGCCGCCCTCCCGCATGCATACGCGATCACCACCGACCCAGGAGACCGCCAGACATCCCCATTCGCCGCCCCATGCCGCACAGCCACCGCTCGCCGTCGAAGACGCCGTCTCTGCCGCGCAGAGCATCGCGCGTTCCAGACCAAACCGCACCGCCCCTACACGCGCATTAAAGCCGTAGAGCATCACCAGGAGACCACCAAGCGATCGCCACCGCCAGCCATGCCTCTAGCAGCTCGTAGCCATGTCGCCACCGTCGCCTGCCCATCCCGTTTGGTCTCGTCGTCGCGACTATAAATAGAGGCCACCCCCAGCCGAATTGAGCACACCATCTCACTCCCCTCTCCTTACTGATCGTGCCACCCCGTCCCCGGAGCAAGGCGAGCAGCACTTCTCCGGAATTTCACCGGAGTCTGCCGCTGCTGGAGAAGAAGGAAGCCAGCGATTGGAGCCGCCCCAGGAGAAGCTGCCGGTACCAGGAGGTTCGCCGTTGTCGACTTTGTCGTTCGCCCGCCTCGTCGACCCTCGCCTAAACCCCGGTGAGCCCCCAACGACCCCCACTGGCCGCGCTAGGTTTCTGTCTCGGCGGCGTTGCCCAACGATGACGATGACCCTCAGCCGTTGGATTAGAACCAGATCGAACGTACCACATCGCCCCATACCGCTTCGCACCCCCTGTCTCACTGACGCGTGGGGACAGCCACTTAAACAGCCCGCAGAAGCGCTGCGCTTAGCAGGCCGGCCCAGTATCGCTTCCCGCGCAGCCCAGTTATTTGAATTAAACCTTTTCCATTTTATTTTAAACACACTTCTGTACCTAGTTTTAAAAATAAACCCAGGTCGAGTCAGTGAACCAAATTGAGTGAAACCAATTTTGTTAGGAAGGTCTAAGAATGCTGAATCCAAGCCCGTTGGATTCAAGTCATTTGGATATGTAGATCACCCATGGTAAAAATAACAAGGCAAAAGCTTTTCTGCATTCAAACATTTTTCAAATTAAAACCATAATAGCTTTTGAGTTGATTCCAACTCTCAAAAATCACATTTAACCATACCTTTCAGAATATATAAAAATATATAGGTTTACTTACAGAAATAATGTTCAATTAATAAAATAATGCTACATAGGCATTTCTAGCCACTTTAATTAATTAAAATAAAATGGCAAAACCTTATTAAATTGTGACACCACTTTAAATCACATTCCCATGGACTAAAATATGTGGCGATGACATGTGTCAACATGATCCCATATTTGGTTTGGAGAATATTAAATCTTAAGTAGTTTTTCAATGAGTAGAAATTACTTTTCTAAAAATAAAAAGGAATTAAACCAAGCTTTAATCTTGTAATGTTAGTGATGATGTTAGATCATCTATAGGACCCTTTTGTGTGATGATTGCAAGTAGTTAAGTATTGTTTGGTGATTGTGTACATCGTATTTATTTATAGACGCTAGTACCGACCAAGGATACGAGGAGGAAGGAGGATTCTACGAAGAAGAAGCCGAGGAGAACTTCAACCACTGCTCTGCACAAGGCAAGCCTAATACTACTAGTTGAATGTGCAAGCTAACACTTGCAATTTAGCAAGCTTATTATGATATTGTGCAAGCCAATACTTGCAAGCCTTACTAATCAAGTTGACCTATGCAAGCTACTACTTGCTTGCTACCATGCCACTATATGCCTTAAAGCATATATGATCATAACCACTTGATAAACCAATCCTAGTTTTATTTGCAAGTTTATCACTTTATTTATTTATCAAAGCTCTTACTTAGAGTTTACTGGAATAAATGGTAGATACTAGAAGGAGGATTGAAGGTTGCTTAAAGAGCATAAAACTTGGCCTAAGTTAGAAAATCTTGATGTCATCCTAAGGCATGAGATTAAACTTAGTCAAACCCCACTAGTGTACCACCCCTCATTAGTACTCACCCCCACTTGTAGATGCTAGTGCTAAGCATAAAACTTGACCAACTTTAGATGGGAATACTTGGTGAAAATGGTTATGAAAACCTTAGAATGATGGATCATTCTACTGAGATGTTTTGACATGTGTTTCTGAACACCAGATGATCTTGGTGATGAAAATGTTGGGGCATGAGCCTTAGCCCTTTATAAAACTGATGGTTGTCTGGATGCGATACCATTCCAATGTTACTGTACAACCACAATACCCGAGAATTGGGTAGGGCTTGACTGGAAACTTATATACCTTAGTATTAGTTCCCTCGCGGCCAAGGTCTGGTCTGAGGCTACCTTGTGAAGATTGTCCACCTGTGCAGTACCCAAGATGACAGTTGGTCATGGTTGGGAGGCCAAACTCACAGGAGAGGTGTTTATACTAGGGCATATAATTGAAAGGTTAGGATTGATTATCCGCATACTGAGTATGGTGAATTCAGGATTTGTTCCTGACGGATGTATCGAATATTGTGGTGAAAGTGTACAATCTCTGCAGAGTGTCAAACTATTCGAATAGCCGTGTCCGCGGTTATGGACAGTTGGAGTGGCCATACTGTTCCCCCGTCAGATGTTTTCAAAAGACTTGTGAAATGAATTGAGACTTTGACTTGACCACAACAGGGTTGTGGCCTGAGATACAAGTTCCCACTTAGGTGTTATAAGACCTTAACCAGCATTCGTGGTTTCCAAATTTAGTAGAGATAAATCTGGCTTCTGCAAAACAACCCTAGAGCCTAGTGTCCTATTATCAAAAACTCCTTTCACTTGTTAGTATTAGTTTGCGAGTACTTAAAGAGTACTCATGGCTTTGTCCCTGGCTATTCCCGTGGCCAGACTATGAAGAGGAGTACCTGGAGGATGGACCCCAGAAAGGTTACGACAACTAGGATCATCTCCCATCGTCAGCATTGCCTGTGACCCCGAAGATGGAGCTTCGCCTACGCTACCGTTATTATTACGTATTTCGCTGTTTGAAGTTGTATTAAGAACTGGATCATAAGATCCCTATTTGTGTAAGAACTTATGTACGGTTTGTAATGGATGATGTACTATGGTATCCAAATCTATTATGTCTCGCAAAAATGGTAATCCTGGAATTGCGATGTATGACATAACAGACATCTGGGATTAAAAATCCGGGTGTTGACATTAGCTTAAAACCACCACTTTTCGCATTAAATTTTGAAAAAACACCACTTTACATTTGAATTGCAAAAAAACACCGCTTTACGGTAAATTTATTACAATATGCACTAAACTAGAATTGACAACTGATTGACACAATTTCTGACAAAGGGGACCCAACTGTAAGGCTGACGTGGCAGAAACAAGCTATTTTCTGAGATAAAATATCACAGTGAGCTCAGCACGAGGCGGAGGCCTGAGCACAGGGCGGCGAGCTCAGCACAGGGCGACGACGAGCTCAGCACGGGACGGCGAGCTGGTGGTGGCGGCACCGGAGCCGAAGCCATGATCGGTTGGGGCTCGGGTCAACCCTTCCATGCACCTCCCGATCTCTTTTCTTTTTCTTTTTTATTATTTCTTTTTAGGATATTATGATTTTTTTAATTGAGCTGACATGTGGAACCTAGTCTACCTCAGCAAATTATGCCACATCAGCCCTGACTAATGGGTCCTAGCAATCAGATTCTCTGTCAATTCATGATCAATTCGATTTTAATGCATATTGCAACAAACTTATCGTAAAGTGGTGGTTTTTTACGATTCAAATGTAAAGTGGTGGTTCTCGAAATTTAACATAAAAAGTGGTGGTTTTATGCTAAACACTCGAGCTGTTAGGTTGTTTGCAACCACCTGGACATAGAAGCGGTGTCGTACCGGCTTGATGTCCTGGTGTCCCAGCTTAGGAGGACAACATATCTGCTTCGTCTCCATCTCGGCCACAGCCTCCACCAAGCCATGAACTATGGGCGGCAAACTAGGTTGTTCCCGCATGATGATAAGGACGTGTTGTTGCAGAGCGTGTCTTAGTCCTGCTTAGGTACCTTGCCAATGATGTTGGCACCACTGATCACATGACAACATATGCCAATTTTATGGAGCAGATCATAATAACTAACTGATCATATCAATCTGCATTGCAGAGAGCGGTGGCACTTCGTTGGCATGGATGCCAATGCAATGCCAGTGCTCACGAGATTGTCGTATGCGAACGGTAGTAAAACTTTCTGGTATTTCTTATGAGCATGATGCATCCTCGTTCATCGATGTGCTACGAATCTGAAGCATGTTCGTTTCCATGTCTACTTTGTGTTGCTGGGCAGCGATCTTTTCTCTGTAGATTTTACCCATTTTTTCTGAATTGGTGCATGTTTTTCTCTGGCTATCCTATGATACAGAAGTACTCCCCCTGTTTCAAAATATAAGACGTTTTGGCTTTGTGAAGCAAATGTATCTAGACTTGTTTTAGTGTATATATTCACTCCAAACTTGAATGAACCTACACTCTAAAATAAGCCTAGATACATTTTCTTTATAAAGCTAAAACATCTTATATTTTGAAACGGAGGGAGTATGAATTATCCCAGCACAATTTTGCAAGTGATTCTTCCGGTGGTGCCGATTCATCATATTCTTCATTTGTTTCCTCTCATTTTCCTTTGTATAAAAATCCCAAACCACCAATCCACCAATTTGTATCCTGCTGTGAACTTGCAGCTTCAGCTTTCAAGCTTTTGTCTGTTGTTAGGGTTCTGCACTGGTGGGTTTCAGCTCTGATTATTGGTTTCCTGCCTTCACATGTGATGTGCCTTGTGCTATAGATCGATGGAGGTTCTGGACCTTGCAATTGCATAGCCTGATCTGAACCGAGCAAAATATCGCAGGATATTTGTGCAGGAAGTAGTTCCGTCAGGCCAAAATTCATTCTGTTGTTTCTGTTGTCCTGTCCCCGTGCAAAAGCGTGTGGAGCGGTCACTGTCAGTGCATCGTTACCATGTGTTATGCAAAAAAATCGACTCGTGTTTCTTGCTCACTGCCTCTTGGAAATGGAATATCCCGTCTTTCTGGTATATACTGGTAAATTACAAACAGTAGTTAATAGTTAATGTTAGAGTATGTCTCACTGACCAGGGCTGATCGCAGGCACGTCTACGCCAAGCGCGTCCTCGAGTATGCGTGTCTACCACCAATCGAGCTACAGCCTATTGCTGTGTTTCCTTTTTGGGCCGCAATGACGTCGCCTTGGTCCTCGCCTACTGGCTGTCAACGCACCTCTAAGCGTGTAAACGCTGGTGGCCTCGGCCGCTGCAACGATTCGCACCCTGAAGCTATGCCGCCCTTCCGGGTTGTAGCCTCGCTGCACGTGGTCACCTTCACCATTTCCGTGCATTGATGTCGCAGGATACCGCCGCGCTACTTCCCACGGTGCGGATTACCCACGTTCGCGCATGGTCTTCCTCACGCCACCGGGCTTCTTCTTCGCCCACTTCAAGTATCGCCACCACGCTACATCAGGTAACTTGCATGTCCACTTCAGGCTGTCGCAGGTCCCGCCGACTACCCCCACCCCACATCAGTCTAGACGTCCATCTTGACCACTCCAGGCCGCTACTAGATTCGCCGACTTCTACGTCTTCGTCCACCACGACTTTGTCGTCAGTTTCATCGCCTTGTCCCCGACTACACGTGCTCGTCTACTCTGACAACCGCGGAATTCATCGATACCTCTCTCCCTTCATTGCTCTGCGACTAACTCCTCGAAGACCTCCTCTACTAGTCTCTCTGACATGGCGCAAAGTTCATGATGGTCGTTGCCATCGCACGCTCGGTAATCGCAACACAGGTATGTGCCTTCAACCTTGATGCGTCATCGGGTCTGGCAAACTCGGTTCAATGCTTTGTCTTCATCATCTTCTGAAAGATTGCGGAAGTATAGATTGTATTGATATTGATTGTGGTTATTACATTGTGAGCCCTTAGGCTGTTTATATAGTACCAGAAGACTTGAGGGGCAAGAAGACTACTAGAGATAGAATTGGATTACAAACTTAAACTACCAAATATAGTCCAAACCGTGATATACTCTAACACTCCCCCGCAGTCCGATTGGTAGTGACGCGAACGGTCTGACTGGAGCATAATCCGAAGGCGGAGATTGGAGAGGATGTCGATGTCAATGTAGCCGGGAGTGAGGGCAATGTAGTTGTGGTCATTGGTGTCGTTGGTGAAGTTGTCGCCGTTGATGAAGTTGTTGTGTTGTGATCGATGTCATCGTTGAGCCTAGAGAATTCACCGTAGTAGTGAGGTAGACGTAATTTGATTCAGAGTAGTTGAGGTAGGCGACACGCCTTGCCGAGCTTGCCAAACTTGTGAGCATACTGGGGACGAAGGCACGCATCGGTGTTGCCAAGACCAGACATGCGAAGACAAGGACCATCACGAACAATGCGAGCAAGAGCCGGATTTGAAGAAGCGCAGAAGTTCTCCTCAAACGGTCGGTGCGTAGAAGTTGTCCGCCGATGTGTTGGAGTAGACGAAGTAGTTGCACAAAGAAATTTGATTAGTGCAAAAATAAAAATTTACACTGCGACTCTGGCGGCGAGGTCGTGGTGGACGAAGACGACGAGGTAGTTGTTGATGGCGATTGAGTTGTTGCGGTAGTCGATTTCAGGGATTAGAACCGTATTTTCCGCTTGTATGAGCGTGACATCGCTCGTGGAGAAGAACTTTTTGTTGGCGTTGATGTTGACCATGATTGGTGGTGGCAGCGATGAAGTGACAATGTTGTTGGTGTAGATGGTTTTCGGCGATGATGGCAATGGTGATGAAGGTGCAACCCTTTGTTGACGGTGAGGCGCATAGTCGGGGACATGCGTCCCAGTCCATGTTGGCGAAGGCGGGCCGGCATGGTGATGGCGTGAGGACAGAGAAGCCGACGCAACGCTTGAAGGCGTCCCTTGGGGCGCCACGCGGAGCCTCCTTGGCACGATCGTTGGCGATGATTTGCCGGAGATGAGTCGACACCGAGGTTGAAGTATAGGCGCGTGATGACAACATGCGGCTGTGGACGACGCAATCCGATCTATTATCGGTGAAAGAAGAAGAAATGTCGGTCAAGCGGCCGACAAGAAATTTTTGGCGAATTAAGATCTAATCTACTATTGCGCGGCCCCCGGCGGAGAACGATCTCCCCGGGGGCGGCGCGGTGGAAGCGGTGGTGGCTAAACCCTAGGCCGAGGAACGACACGCTCTGATACCATGAAATATTGCGGAAGTATAGATTGTATTGATATTGATTGTGGTTATTACATCGTGATTCCTTGGGCTGTTTATATAGTACTAGAAGACTTGGGAGACAAGAAAACTACTAGAGATAAAATTGAATTACAAACTTAAACTACCAAATATAATCCAACCGTGATATACTCTAACAGCTTTAACAGTGTCTTTATTGGCATCTACTGCCTCCTCTACGACTGCCTCGACCGCATCACCAACGAGTTCTTCTTTGCGTACTCGCTTCTAGCATAACCGGAGTATGCCTTTGTCCCCGACGTGCCCATGGTTCTAGCAAAACTAAGTACGCACCTCGTCCTCGACTGCTCGGACTACATCATCTCTGGCTTCGACATCCTCAACGACTGCCCCGACACGTCTCTATCATTCTCCTCACGCACTATGTGCCCGTGGATTCATGTGTGGCTACTTTGACACCGGCATCCCAACCACAATATCCACCAGACAACCCCTTGCATGGCTACCTCACCCAAAGTTGCAACTCCCAACGCTCTCGGGTTCCTCGACATCGGCACAAAGGGCTACCACCTCGCTCGAGCACCTCATCAGCTTCCTCTATAGTGCAAGCATCCGCACCGCAAAATTGTCTATGACACTCCCGATGTGACTGTGGGGGATGTCAGCCTACTGGGTTTTCGGTTTCTCTTCAGTCTAACTCATCCGTGATGTTCCAGCTGTTCACGATGTTACCGCTACGACTACATGGATGTTAGAGTATAATATCGGTTAAAGAAATATTAGGTAGAAATAAAATTTGTCTTCTGTCTTGTACTTCAAGTTGATCCTTATACGTCTATATATACTCGCCCATGAGACTCAATAATACTAAAACCACATTACGACCAATTCTCATATTCTTTCACTTAAAATGAAAGTGTACTTTGTAAACAATATGTGTCGAGCAAGCCACTAGAGGAAACAGGTGCTACGCCGACAGCCAAAAGACGTCGACATAACCCTGATTGTCGTCGGCATAGGGCTATACCGACGGCAGCCGTCGGCATAATACGGCATCGGCATAGCCCCGATTTCTGTCGGCGTAGCTCATGGGAGGACGGCCAAACCGAGTCATAGACATCGAAGCCATCGGCATATCCTCGATGATCTCCACTTAGACGGCTAACAGCCGTTTGGCACTGGTACCACGTACCTCGACGGCTTTGCCGTTGGCATAGTGCTAGAATTTTTGCTAACCGCTACCGTGTGTTGTTGGAGATATGCCCTAGAGGCAATAATAAATGTAGTCATTATTATATCTTTGTGTTTATGATAAATGTTTACATTCATGCTATAACAGTATTAACCAGAAACATTAATACTTGTGTGATTTGTAAACTAAATTAGAGTCCCTGGTGAAGCCTCTTTATAATACTAGCTTGTTGGTTAATAGATGATCATAGTTTCTTGATCATGAATATTTGAGATGTTGTTAATAACAAGGTCATATCATTAGGAGAATGGAATGATGGACATACTCCTATAGATAAGCATAGCATAAAGATCAAGTCATTTTAATAGTTCAATTGCTATAAGCTTTCTGATACATAGTAACCTAATTCCTTCGACCATGAGATCATGCTAATCACCATCACCGGAAGGATGCTTTGATGATATCAAACACCACACCGTAACTGGGTGGCTATAAAGATGACATTGAGTGTTCGGAAAGTATGGGTTGAGACACATGGATCAAGAGTGGGATTTATCCATCCATATGACAGATAGATATACTCTAGGCCCTCTCGGTGGAATGTCATCCAATTAGCTTGCAAGCATGTGATTGACTCACAAGGGATCACATATCACGGGAACGAGAAAAGAGTACTTATCAATAACGAGGTTGAACTAGGTATTCAGAGATACCAACGATCAAAACCTCGGATAAGTAAACTATCGTGAGACAAAGGGAAATTGGTATCGTATGTAAGTGGTTCATTCGATCGCAAAGTAATCATAGAAATATGTGGGAGCCATATGAATTTCCAGATTCCTCTATTGGTTATTGATCGGAGAAGTGTCTCGATCATGTCCGCATAATTCACGAACCGTAGGGAGACACACTTAAGGATTCGATGTTGTTGAGTAGTTATGGAATGATGAGTAAGAGACCGAATGTTGTTCGGAGTCTCGGATGGGATCTGGGATATCACGAGGAGATCCGGAATGGTCTGGAGAATAAGATTCATATAAGGAAAGTCTTGTTTCGGAGTTGGGGAATGATTCCGATGTTTTCACCAAGAATGTTCTAGAAGGGTCCGGAAGGTCCGGCACTCCGGAGGGGAAGGGTACATGAATGTGTCATGACAATATGGAATGGTTGCATCATGTACTAGGTCACTTGGCTGGGCAATATAAAGGGAGAAATCAAATCCTAGTTTGAAAGTCAAACGCCAATTTGAAAAAGTCAAACGACAAGTTTGCTTGGTGGAGGGAGAGTAGGAAACCTACTTGGGGAGGAAGTCTCCTCCCTCCACCCGCCGGCCAAGGAGGCCGACTTGGGGGAGGACTCCCTCCTACCAAGCCGCACCCTCCCACCTATATAAGGAGGGTCAGGGCTGCCCCTCTCCCACATACCCAAAAACCCTAGCCCCAAGCCGCCGGCGCCACCACCTCCTTGTGCCGCCGCCTAGGGCACCTCCAACTCGGCGATTTGGGGTTTCCCCAAACCCTAGCCGCCGACCAAGCCCTCCCCTTGGTTCCCTCTAAACCCTAGATCACCAAGGCCTCTCTCATAGTCCACCATACTCGCACCGGCTTAAGGCGAAGCCTTGTGGGATCTCCCCTCTACTTCCGACACCACACCGTCGTCCTGCCGGAATTGCGAGGAGAGTGCTACAACCTCCGCTGCCTGCTGGAACAAGGGAGAGGAAGGTCTTCATCGAGTACCGAACGTGTGACCGACTGCGGAAGCGCTGCCGTAAGGATCGTCTACGCGATCTTGAGATCGGCAAGAGTACGACTACATCACCCACGAGAATCTGCTCTCGTTAACGGCTTTAGAATCTTCGATGGTGAGTTCCTCTATCGACTCGTTGCTACAATCTAGTAGATAGATCTTGGCTTATTTGTTTGCATGCGGTAGAATTTTTTTGTTTTCCATGCTACGAACCCCTACATGTGTATGTAAACATGGTCACACCTGGGAGCTATATATATTGCCTCTATGTATATTGCACCACACTTTTACACATATGTCAGAGCCACATGCAAGTTTTTGAGGTATTTTGACGTTCCGATGGTTGGTTTCCGCCGAAACCCTAGAGCGAGGGCCGCATAGATCTACCCCTTTATATGGCCTTAACGACGGTTGACTAATAGACTTTTATCTTCATTTTTGTTTGTTTAGACCATACCTACATGGAAAACAAAGGATGAGACCATTTTACTACAAGATTCACTCTGGTTGCCCCGTAGCGGGAGTTTTTAAGGTATTGCACCATACTTTTTATTTTGAATATCTTTTAAAATGTGTTATACGAAATTATATGTAATGTTTTTATGTTTTACTTAATTTTATTCAACACAAATGTATAATATTTGAGTGTAGATGGAAAATTTAGATATATTATTTGTATTTTTTAAATTAAATGATTTAGTTTTGATTTCTTTAGGATTAATGTGCGAAAAAGGAAAAATAGCTATACCGACAACATTACCATCGGCGCAGGCGTGAACCCTAGGCTTCGACGTAGGTGTGATACCGTCGCATCATCGTCACTGCCAAGCCTGCTACGCTGACAGCCTACCAGATGCTATACCGATGGCCAGTCTACGAAAAAGTTGCCTTCGGGCCATCCTGTGCTATGGTAAAACTAGGCCGATGGTCTTGTTGCTGGCTCCAGTGGCGGAGCGTGACAAGAAAATCTGTGTGTGTGTGCGCGCGCGCGTGTGTGTGTGGGAGGGGGGTTGGGGGGGCAAAACACAAAACTTGAATTTTAGGGGAGGGGGCAAAATGTTCTGAAATTTCTAATTTATACTTTATAGAAAAAATATCTTTACTAATTATCTAAAAGCTTAATTATCTAAAAGCTGGGGGCTGCCGCCCACTTTCGCCTATGCTACGCTCCGCCACTGGCTGGCTCTCCAGATCGGAGCTATGCCAACGGCACCGACTAAAAACCGTAGGTGTAGGATATGGCCGTGGAAGCATTGATGTTTCCTGTAGTGACCAGCCACCGATCGTACTACTTTCTCTGTTTGGAAATAGGGTCGCAGATTTGTCATACACATAACGCATGTATCTAGAATAACTAAGTTGTTTATCACCGTAATGGATTGAGGAGATTTACTTTCTTAGTTACCAAGCTCACCTAATCGATCGACCCAGTGAAAACAAAAAATGTGGACCTAGTTATAACCCTTAGACGACACAGCATGAGTTAGTTATATTTTTTCTGAGTGGGCATCCAAAGAAGACAGAAAAAAAACCTCGCTCCTGTGTCGTCCCGGCGGGCGAAGACAGGGGCGCCCCCGAGCCGCCCCCTCCTCAACTGTCCTCCTCTCTCTCCCCCGCCGCCGCCGGCAAGGTCCGGGTGGTGCCGGCGGCGGTAGGCCGTCCTTTTCCCGCGCGTGGGGAGGCCTCGCGGGCGGCTTCCTCAGGTGGCAGCGCACCTTGGGGTGGCGCGGCTCGGCGCTGACGCGGCCATGGCGTGGCGACGACAGATCCTAGTTGTTGACGGAGTGCTCCGGCGATGCAGGACGGCTGGAGGTGAGGGAGGGCTGGTGCTGCGTGGGATTGGGGGCAGCGGGCGGCGGACCCAGATCTGGGCCAGGTTGGGCCCGATCTGGGCCAACAAGCCCTGGCCGAAGCTTCTCTGTTGCCATTTGTCCTGGATCCCTGCGCACTTCCCCGCTGCTTTGCAGCTGAGACACCGGATTTGGGATGGGCGGGCCTAGCTCCGGTGGCCGACCTGCAGACCCACCTGGGGCTCTGCTTGGTTGCGACTTGTGGGTGGCACGGAGGTGCCATGCTCATCGTGCTTGTTGCATCTCTGCTCTCTACATGCTGATCCGACTCCGGCCTTGATCAGGTGGTTGCCCGGCGCATCCACTTGGGGTGTATCCGTGGGCGGCACTGAGACGTCGTCTTTGTCATGTTCGTCCCATCTCAACCGTGCGGGCTCAGGTGGTGCTCCTCAGACCGGTGGTGGTCTGGTAAACCCGGGGGCGCGCGGTGGTGGTGGTGCTGCTACTTGGCGGCAGGGACCGACGGTGGCTCCCTTGAGGGATGGAGAAGTAGGGGCTTGTTTGGGGTTGGCCTGGACAACGGTTCCCCTGCTGCAGTACGGCGGCAGGGCTTCACGAGCCCTGGTGGGCTCGGCCAGGCCAGGTGGGCCTGGTTTGCCCTGTGGCTGTATCCGGTCGGCTACCACCTTCCGGTGGTGGAGGTAGTCCCCTCCCACACACTGTTGTTCCGGCAACCCCCACCGCTGCTTCCTCTTTGTTGTTTCTTAACCCTACTTCGCGTATCACGGTGAGACGGCGGTGCTAGATATATGACCGGTGTGGCGTGTGCTGGCGGGCGACGAGCATGGTGGAGCACTACGAAGTGTCTGGGGGTGTTTTTTTGAGGGGTCGGGAGAAATCCTTCCCATCTTGACACCGACGTGGTGATGCTTGCGGGTGCCACCGTCCATTTGAAGGGCGTTGGGTGTACCTCTTTCCCACCTCTCGGAGTGTGCCGGGGGAAACCCTATGACCTGTCCGGGCAGCAACGTCGTCATCGTCACCTTCCTTCCTGGAGGTGCTGCTTGGTGCGCAACGCGTCGGAGTGCTAGGCGTGTGGTGGTACTTAGTTGGAGGACGCAATGGTCACGATTCCACCTCGTTTTCGTCGAGCCACTTCTATCGGCTTTGCTTTCTTTTCTTTTTCTTTTTGGTTTCTTTGTCTTTCTCTTTTGGGCGTTGTGCTGTCTGGCCCAGCAGCGGTCTCAAATGGTTGCAATATTAATATAGCTGGGCGTATGCCTATTTCGAGGAGGAGTTATAATTTTTCTATGACTAATGTGGTAAAAGGGAAAAGAGTTATGCCGACAAGTATCGTCGGCATAGATGTGGAACTGGGCTTCGGCGTACATTGTTGTCGTCACGGCCAAGCCCCCTACCCCCACGGATGCTAGGCCGATGATTGCTTTCGGCCCATCCCATCCTATCCGACAGCAAACCTGCGCCGGGCCTCGTTGCTGGGCTGTGCCTACGCCAACATGCCTCGACCAAAAGCCGTAGGCGTAGGATATGGCCGTTGGAGCCTTGACGTTTTCCTGTAGTGAGCAGCCTCTGTTTGGAAACAGGGTCGTGGATTTGTCATAAATCGCATGTATCTAGAATAACTAAAGAGAGCGGATTTACCACACCTAGGAGGGCCCCCGACACCATCTATGCCGTCAATTTCTTCGAGATTCGTGCAGAAGTCAACTAGTCTTTGTCTAAAATATTTTTACATTTTGGCCCTCGTATTATTTCTATATCACGATCCGGTCTAGGGAGAGGATAACCACCAGCACCCCCGCGTGCATACAGATTTGGGGATAACAATCATGGAGGTCTCGACCACACATCCATGGAGCCTTCAGATCCCGATGTGGTGCCTCCTCCCCAGATTCCGACGTGGTGCCTCCTTCCCAGGTCCCGACGCGCCTCCTCTTTCTTCCATCTCTGGCCAGCACCTCCTTCGGCCGTCGGAAGTGGAGAACACGGCCTCGACAGGCCTCCCTCGTCCCGTGGAGCCTCCTTGTCCAGTTTAGATCCTTCTCTTTCTCTCCAAATATTCTTGAAGGGCTTCTTATTTCTTTGTAAAGATTTGATGTTGGTTTTTGGATGAAAAATATGTCCATGCATATTGGATCCAAAAAAAGCATGTTGATGTTCATATAATTTTCTGTCTTCTCCAAAAAATTCCCGTCCATGTTGGTGTTCATACTTCTACTTGTATTTTCTTTAGGTTGATTTTTTGTGAAGTCTGATTTGGGTAGATTTTTTCTATGATTATGCTACGAATTCGGTATGTATCTTCTATCGATCTTGTATCTCGTGTTGATTACAAGTCCAGCAACGATTTGTTATGTATATGGATTTTCCCCTATTTGGCTGGTATCATACTGAATCGTTAATAAATCTTACATGAATTTATTGAATTTATATGTCATGTATATGAATTTTCCCCCTATGTTGGAAGAATCGTTAATGATTCTTACATGAATATATGGAACTTGTATGAATCTTCAGGTATATGGAACATATGAGATCTTCTGTTATTTGTTTGAATCATAGACCAATCTTTCATAAAATAATTGTTCAATTTTCAGTGCAGATCTATGAAATATGTAGTTTCTTATTTTCTAGATGAGATTGTGTATGAAACCTCTTTGAATCATGGACTAATCTTTTTATTTTTCAAACATCATGTAGGAAACTGTTGTTTGAGATTGTGTCTTGACAGGTGACACATGTAGAAAACTGTTGTTTGATCTTGCTTGTATCTTGACTAAATCATGTGTGTAATAATCTACTAAAAGTTGTATGAATCTTTGAAGTTTTGTTGGATCTTGTATGTATGATTAGTTCTTTTAATATTTGTGTATGATTATTTGAATTCTATATGAAACCATGTTGAATCTATGGATTATATCTGATCTGATGTATTAGCTTGATTCAAACAGAAACATATGTAGATTGGAATTTGTTACAAAAAATAATAATCAAGTTTGATTGTTGTTAGTAGTTTCAAAAAAGTTCTATTGAAAATTCATTTGAGTTTCGGTGTTGCCCATGTATCTTAAAAACATTATCTTGAAAAAAGTATAAAACTTGTACGGATATTTCTAGAAAAATTCTGAAAAAATATTCTATGAAATATTATTGAAAAAAATAATTATGTAAGAAATTGTTGATTAAATTATATGAATATCTATTGGCAGAAACAAGTTTGTAAAACGTGTGAATCTTGTATGAAACTTCTGAATCTAGGATAAAACAAATTAAGAGTGTCTAAAAATTGTTAAATAAAAAGTACAAAAATAAATATTATCAAATAAAATTGTTGAAAAAACAAATTACGGATATTTCATTTTCAGAATAAAAATGTACATAAAAAGTTGAATATTCCTGAAATTTTACAAGAAAAAATAAGGTGAAAAAGAAACACGCATTATGTAGATTGTTTGAAGAAACATGTTCTCGGTATAACATGTGTAGGGTTTCATATAGCAACAAAATATGTATTCCGTGAAAAAATGAGGTGAAAAAGAGATTATGCATGTATTGTGTGAAAAAATTATATGAATATCTTTTGGCAGAAACAAGTTTGTAAAACGTGTGAATCTTGTATGAAACTTCTAAATCTAGGATGAAACAAAGTAAGAGTGTCTAAATATTGTTAAATAAAAAGTAGAAAAATAAAAATTATCAAAAGAGATTGTTGAAAAAATAAATTATGCGTGTTTTATTTTCAGAATTAAAAATGTACAAAAAAAATTGTTGAATAATCCTGAAATTGTACGAGAAAATATAAGGTAAAAAAAAACAGAAACGTGTAGAAGACTATCGACTGTGAGGAGACAAACAAACGATTTTTTTAGAATATCCGAAAACGTTAGGGATTAGATAGAAAAACTACAGCAGACCTAAGAGACGAGGTGGGAGGGTTATTTTGTAAAACGCATAGCACGAATCTCAAACAGATAAAGAGCAGAGATTTACTTTCTTAGTTACCAAGCTCACCAGATCGATCGAGTGAGTGAAAACAAAAAATGTGGACCTAGTTATATCCTTAGACGACGCAGCTGACGTGGACGTTTATTCCGAACTCCATCAGCTCAGCTGGGCTGCCGCTTCTGGAGCTTGGTGAAGGACGTGCCGTCGCACTCGAAGTCGTCGTACCGCCGGAAGAGCTCGGCGACGAGCATGCACGCGGTGGCAATAACCGCGTCCTTGGCCGCGCACTGCTTGTTGCCCACCGTGGGGTCCGCCGTCTCCGGCCCGTTGGACCAGTACACGTAGCTCAGCAGCTTCTCCCCTTCCTCCCCGACGAAGCGGTCCGGCACGAACTCCTCGGGCCGGTCGAACACCGCCGGGTCGCGCATCGCCATCGGCTGGTAGCCGCACAGCATCTCCCCCTGCGACACCGCGAAGCCCTCGCCGCCGTGGGACCGCAGCACGAAGTCCTGCCGCGCGCGCCCGAACTGCAGCGGCACGGGGGGCCGCGTCCGGAGCACCTCGTACACCGTCGACCGCACCAGCGGCATCCGCCCCTTCGCCACCGCCGCGAACCCGACCTCGCCGCCGGTTTCCTCCAGCGCGGCGCGGACCTC
The DNA here is from genome assembly GCA_916181665.1 of Avena sativa. Classification (NCBI taxonomy): domain Eukaryota; kingdom Viridiplantae; phylum Streptophyta; class Magnoliopsida; order Poales; family Poaceae; genus Avena; species Avena sativa. Next base: position 54,460,611 of record OV702281.1, read on the forward strand.
GTCCCGCAGCCGGGCGCGGAGCGCACCGGAGTCGGCCTTGCCGATCTCGAGGACGAGGAATGGGAGGAACACCGAGAAGCCGCCGAATGCGTTGAAGCCGAGCACGAAGAGGATGTTGTTGATGGCGTCCTTGGCCGTGAGGCCGTGGTCGTCCACGCCGACGGCGACGGCCTCGGCGCCGTGCTTCTCGACGAAGCGGTAGAGTATGTCGTACCCGGGCTTGGCGATGATGGAGGGGAACGGGAAGGAGTGCAAGAGGAGCTCCTCGAGCGGCTGCGGGAGGGCGCCGATCTTCTGCGTGGGCACCAGCTGGAGGCCCAGCCACAGGTCCAGGATGAAGAACCCGAACCGGTCGACGAGGTTCTCAGCGGCCGGGTCCGCGCCGACCACCGCCTTGCAGAGGAACCGGAAGATGCACTGCTGCAGCGGCGCCAGGAAGCTGGCGCCGCCTTCCTTGCCTTTGGCGAGGTCGGACTCGACGGCGTCGAGCATGCCGTCGACGCCGCGGAGGAACTCGGGGGCCCAGACGCGGGAGCTGCGGCGGAGGAGGTCCATGGAGAAGGCCTTGGTGCGCTCGTGCTCGGGTTCCTCCGTGTCAAGGTACACGCCGACGCGGGTGCCGCCGGTGAAGGAATCGGACGGGTTGTAAGGCCCGATGAGGCAGTCTCGCTTGTCGACGAGGGAATTGTCGAAGAGCGCCGTGAAAGCGGCGGTGTCGACGATGGCGACCACGCGTGGGTCGACGCCCAGGAAGAAGGGGAACGTGGGCGGGATGTTGGCCCGGAACACCGTGCTCCGGTGCTGCGCGGCGCGGCGGCGGAAGAACTCCTCGGGCCCCTGGAACCAGAAGTAGTCAAGGCGGTCGCGGAGCGGGCCGAGCACGGGGATGCCGTAGCCGCCCGGGATGGGCCGAGGGGGCGTTGCCGCCGCGGTAGCCGCCGGCGAGAAAGACGGCAGCATTGCTGGGATGTATGTACAGACTGCTTCGGCTCGGTGTGGTAGCTAGCGAGCTACCTAGATATCTCCCGTGCGTGTGTGGTGTTGAGTAGATCAGTGGTGAAGTAGAGTAGAGTGAGGTGGCTGAGGTGCACGTGGAGGATTTTACAGGCTTCACGTGAAGCCAAAGAGGAAAACGGCTTAGCATGCACTGTGGGAGAGAAAGGAGAAGATGAAGGCAAAAATCATACAATTAACCTAATTACGGTAAAAAATTATGGAATAACCTGTTTTTAGAAAAAAAATATAATTTAATCTATTCGCATGACGCTCTACCGGAAAGCTTTATGTTTAGTAGCACGACGCACTCGCGGAAAACGTCATTCAAACTATAGGGCTTTAATTTGGTAAAATAGCCATCTTCTTGACGGAGGTGGCGGTCAACCATACCCGCGGACCCACTTCTTTAGCATGTCATTTTTGCCGAGGACATCGTGCTCATGACTTAGCAAATTTTCTGGAAAAAATTGCTCTACTCGTTCTATAAGCCCGCACCATGATAGCATAACACTTTTACCAAAAGAGACATGGTCAATAACAGTGCCATGATTATGATCTAGAAAATTTTATGGAAAGATTTTGTCCGACTCGTGCACATGCATGTAGGCATGGTGCCCCGGCGAAAATGCTAAACTAAAAAAATGATCTCGCGGCCATGGTTGACCGCTATGTCGGACCAAACGATGGCGTTTTTGACCGACGCGCTAAATGGACCATGGCGCTTTTGTATTGACCTTGGCGCTTTCTTGTAAAGCGTCATGCGAGTAGGTTAGATCGTGTTATCTTCGGAAAAGCAGGTTATTCTTGATTTCTTTGCAACTTTAGGTTAATTTTGTGTTTTTTGCCGAAGATGGAATCGAGCTATCTTGGGCGCGTTTGATAGGCCACATCAGATTTGGCCAGGCTCTAGGAAATCGGTAGGGTTGGTTGCCCGGGCTCTCTCCGCACCATGATTCGCGCGCGTCTCAAAGCACTTCAGCCAGATCAGTCTGTGAACTGCTGAATCTGTAGTTTTCATGAAGTTAGACTTGGGAGGGCGCAACGAGCCGACTCGGATGCATGAGTGGGGAAGGAGAGGGGGCGCCGCATCGCTTCGCGGAGACGCGCCATAAATCCCTTCATCGCCTAGTCTTCCTTGTGTCACTCTCCTCTTTTTTCGTCTCTCCTCTATGTCAAATCACGTCACCAGTTTCACCGCCTTCGGCTCATCTTTCATGATGGTGCAAGGAAGATCCGTACGACGACCTCAACCGCTAGCTCGACCGCGACCTCGTTCGGAACGCATCGTCAAAATACGGAAATACCCTTGCAGCACTACCTCGGCTTCGTCCTTGGTCGCTCATCAATGGCTTATACTCTCAGCTTAGCCTTTGTAGATCTCATGTACATGAGTGTGGATGCGTTGTGGACGCCATGCACTACAGATCTGACCATGTAACCATCGTGCTAGGGTTCAAAATTTTAATTACTACCATGAGGTTAGATTAGGGTCACTGTGTGATGGATTTCTTCCTTCTTTATTGTCCGCTGCAATTTACTATCAACAAATGACTGGTTAGATCTAGGGTTTTGGTTGTATACCTATCAGATCATGCATTTACTATGCAAGATTGTGCATTTTTTTTTGCTTGGAATACAAGCAATAAATTTCACGGTTTTTTTTGGTTTGGCCTATGATTGAAACATGCCACATGCACTAATTGGTTCTACGACACTTGCATTTCAAATGGTTCCTACGACAAATGATTCAAATGTGCCCTAATAAATTTCAAGGAATAAACATTTGCATTGTATTTTTTTCAGGGAGGGGTTTGTGAATCTGATGCAATGTACAAAAACATAGGTTGTACTTGGTCCTTGATTCAACACTCTGTCCCTGAATAAATTATAAGTCCCATGGTTGATTCTATAGTTAACATCTTGCATTTTAAATTTTTTCTACGACTAATGATTCAAATGTGCCCCAATAGATTGCAAGGGATAAACCTTTGAATTGTGTGGGATTTTTTCAGGGAGGGGTTTGTGAACCTAGTGTAATGTACAAAACCGTGGATTGTGCTTATTCCCTGATTCACTAACTCCGTCCCTGAAAAAACTATGAGGCCCCTAATTGATTATGCAATTATCATCTTCATTTGACCGATGATATTAACAATGCACTCCTAACATGGACATGATAATATGCATATATCTTGTGTTTTTACAACCACATAGGTTGTGCATTGAACTAGATATATGTTGGATTATCTCATTGATGAGTTTTCAGTGTTATATCTGAATGAGGTCTTCCATATAATTGCACTCTATTTTTGCTGAAGATTACAATGTGTCACTACGACTGTTAACGAGGTGTTCTTCTTCTACCTATGGTTGTACACTCATATCTTGCATTGCTTTTTCCATAGCATATTTAGCTATTTGTCCCTGTCGAAGTTCTTGAAGAGCATCCCAATAAGAAGACAAAAGGAAGGCCCCCCACTGTTGGGAATTTAAGTGAGAAGGTGTCCCCAACCCACTTAGTCAAGGTGCTGGTGGCACCAGGGATAGGGTATCTTCCTATCCCTAAGGCCTTCGGGGCATATCTAGGACATGTGCTAGCAAATATCACTGTTAGGACCTCCACTAGATGCCAATAGGACATGAAGTCGAAGGCCATGAATGCAAAATTAGTCATGAAGAAGGGTTGGTCGAAGTTCACCATTGGGCATGGCCTGCAGCCTGGCTAATTCCTCTTCTTCAAGAAGTAGAGAGACAAGGAGTATATAATAGTCATCTGTGACCACTCTTGTTGTGAGATGGTCAAGCGGTATCCTAAGCACCCTGATGACATGGTGAAGGTCATTGAACTGGATGAGAAGTGACTGGTTGGTGCGTAAGGTGTAGCATTTCAAGAACCTCATGTTATGATGGTACTATGTGTTTTTGTTAAACTACATGCCTTTGATACTATGTGTCTTACTCCTGTTAACTCTATCTATGAGTCTAGTGGTGTTCATGTCTCATTTGTGCTTAAGGTGTAAGGCTTATGATATTTGTACTTTGTTCACTTCATAATGTTTTCTTGAGGTTAATTAAGATTGGTAGTACTTTTATTTGAGTAGGGTTTCCTAATAGAATGATTAATATTCTTATAAAGGTGTGTTTATGGTTTGTGGATAAGTAAACAATATTATTTACTACTTATGAACTATCTTTGGATTTAATCCATTTATAAAGTTGTGAGTGAAACAACGGTAAGAAGCTTTATTAAATCAAAACATATTGCTCTTGAGGATTTTATAATTTCTTAAGAATTCTTTTAGAAAATAATATTCCTTTATAGTTGAATGATAATTCAATAAAATTGTATTTTAATTGTGTTGAACTATTTTGACTTTATATTATCAATATTTAAGACTAATATTATTTTTTAAACCTTAAAGGAATAATTTTAGAAATATTAGCAATTTTTACTTATCCTTTATGAATTATCAACTAAGGAATTGGATTTAAATTCAAGCTATTAGAGTATTAAATTTTTATTTACTTCAAAAGTGGAATGTTGTATTTTTAAAATGTAGATATTATTTTTGTGATCATTTTGGTATATACATTTATTTTTGTGATTTATAAATAATAAGATATGATTTTTACAAGATTTATTATTTTATAAACACTTAATAAATAATAGATATTTGATTAAGTGAAATAATAATACATGGTTATGGTGTTAAGTTATAGTTTTTATTTTTCTAAGAATTTTGATATATTATTTATATTTTTATCATTTACCATTATTAAAATATTAATTATCAAAGTATTATTACTTATAAAATCTTGATTAAACAATATTTATTTAAATAGTTGACATAATAATGTTTGATAATAAAGTTAAATTATAAATTTTATTTTTCTAAACATTTTCATAATTTAAACATATTTTTCTGAATTATAAAACAAAAGTTATTGAATTTACAAGTTTAATCATTTTATTTAATTTCTGGAAAATATTTATATTTGAATTTATATTGTTTTATCTATTTACGAAATAGGAAATAACTTTTTACACTCGAACTGGTTCTAGCTCAAGTCATAGACGGGTGGGGTCAGGCCACGTCGGCTGCCATGTTTGCGTGGACTGGTCAAGTGGGTGGACCAGGTCAAGGTGACGCAGGCACGACGTCGGCGTGACATTGGCATGGCCCCATTTCGTCGGCCACCCACAGTTGATCGTCAGAGCCGGTGTTTGCGAGCGCGCGCGACCAAGCAGGACTACGCATTCGAACAAGCTGAGCACGTGGATGCTATTAGTGGCTGCGCCGCCCTCTATTGGTCATCAGAACCACTTCAACGACGACGGCCGACGGTGGTGTACGGCGGAGCTACGGTTCGAGCATGCCAGAGAGCGTGATAGGGATAGAGGGAAGATGCCTGAGCATCAGTGACTCACCCAGGTTGCAGTGGTGGTGTCGGTGAGGATGGACGCGGTCGGAGGCGAGCTCTCCGACGAGAATTCCAACGAACCACTACAGAAGGGAACAACAAAATTCACCTTCCCCGGAGCTCCCCTTGATGATGTACTCCACCTAGAGGATCAACGGAGCATGGCACTTCTCCAGGGCTACTTGGAAAGGAGAGGGGAGGTGCGCCACGACGACGATTTGTCGACGAGGTTAGCTAGGGTTTCGGCCCTTTGCGAAACAAAGAGGATAAGACAGAATGAGGGCGAGCGAGTGAGAATATGAGGACGAGAGGGCATCGCCGTGGCCTCCTTATCCCCTCCGGGTGACGGCGGCGTGCATCTTGATGCGAGCAACGGCGACGCTGGGCGCCAGCGAGCTGCTTCGGGACGAGCACGAGGTAGACGATGACGATTAGCTTGACAAAATGGTACGTGGGCCTCGGCTGCTGTTGGGCTTCGACGGAGTGAGCGGAAAGAGGAAGGGTGCGAAGTTGAGCGGCAGTTAGGCAGAGGGAAACTCTGGGCCGTCCTGCTGCTCGAGCCAGGTCTTTTTTCTTCTTTATGTTTTCCTTTTCTATTTTCTGTTTTCTTTTCTAGTTTTGTATTCACACAATTGTTTTACGTTTTCAGAAATTCTTCTTTAGAAATTGTAAATTTATGGAAATGTACTTAAGATTCTTGTATGAATTATTATTATTATAATATACTTTATTTATTTACTCTTTTTCTACTCTCTACTTCATAATCATATGAGAGGTTCTTATTTTAAATAGAACAAGTATAAATTAGGGTTTTAGGATATCTATAAAACCATTAGAGAGACTTTATATATAATAATTATTATGTAGAGTTAATGCCTTAATTTGGTGGTGAATAATGTTTTAATAATATTGGTTATGACATTAAATATACATTGATATTTATGATTGGAATAGAAGTTAGGGTTTAGAATTATAAATGTTTACCATGAGTTTTAGGAAATTTAATATACTTGTATTATTTTATAAATGTAGATGAACATTATGGGTGAAGACATATTGACCTCATGTTTGTGATCATGAATGATATCACCTTTTAAAACTAGTAAGCTGGCACGTGAACACACGTCTTAATTAATATAAATACATGTACCAAATAAGTTATTTTTTATATTTTGAAGTTACATGCATTCTAATATTATCTATAGAATTTTTTTAAATATATTCTTATTTCATTAAAAACAAATAGCATTAAAATATTCTAATCAATTAGAAATATAAATCTCACATAATCAAAAGGGTTGACATGTCGTATAAGAATTTTTCATCGACAACCGTCATCAACCAGAAGCACCACAATTGTGGTACACAAAAGAAAACCGTTGTAATGAATCATATACAATTTGTACTGATGTAATATTGTGAATTATCCTCGGAATTACAAAATAAGTCAGCGAGCATCATCCGGCAAGACCACTCGTACATAATAAGACATCAAAATTTGTATGAAAAAAAAACATGCTTACAAATCCCCTTACCACATCATCCTCATATACTACAATCTTGCCGTCATCTAAAGGACCCACTTATCCAAACAAGATCTCTCCCGTACTTGCAATCTGCTCACGAAAGAACATAATTCACTCTCTCCAAAGTTTGATACTTTTCCTCCTTTAGAAAAGGAGTGTATAAGTACCAAATACCGATATGAGAGCTGAGGTAGGGCCTAGAGCATTAAGGAAATAATTGAAAAGGAATGATAACATATTTAGAAAGGGAATTAGAGTTCATAGTATAGATGACCCAAAATAGCAATTTGATTTATAAAAATGGGACTTAATATTGAACAATTAATGTATAGTATGCTTACATTTGTTAGAGGTAACTCTACCCATGAGCTCATTGGTGACTCACCTTAAGCTAAGACAAAATATAATGGGTGAAATTAAACTAAAATATTAGTTAGCATGCACGTGTGTTTATCTTTTTATTATCAATCCCATTAATTGATCGTCGGTTATATTTATCAATGCAAATCTCAAATAACGGGAACATAATATCTAAAGAGATTTTTAGTTAAATATCGAGAGTGGACATACGTATTGCATATGTTTTCATTGTAAAAAAAAGGCTCGCCCACCATTTTTTAGGAACACAACGGTAGTCATTACAATGACATGCTGGGCATTCTGCCCGTCACACGTTGCGATGCAAATTGGCAAAACAAACTTTCATAATGGCCTAGCTCCATGAGTACACCATGGTGGAGCAGTATTGCAAGCCCTTTGGGCAATGCACAACTTCTAAATCATTGAAATTCTGACTGAAATGGAACGTGATTTCTCTTAAGATGGCTCCTAGCACACATCTATATTCTATAGACATGGTGGCCACTATAGACATGGTGGCCAGCTTCTAACTTGAATAAAATTGTAAAATATACCAACTACCATTTAATAATTATAGATTCTTAAAGTAATTACTGGCATACCTAATGGTGCATGCCCGATTTATAAAATCAAACATACATACAGATGCAGCTGAAGTGCAGAATACAACATCTATTGGAATAAATAGGAAAACCGGTTACTTCCAGATTATTACTTGACAATTGCTTATTCACCGAGAATGTTTGCAAAATAAAAGGTGTGTACTACATATAAAGTAGGGATAATATAATTGTCAACAGAAGTAACTAATAAAGCAAAAGGAGGCGAATAATGCAAATATATGATGCATGATAGTCTATTGGTGATTATCAAGAACAAATGAACCTAATCCGAATTCCCATATATAGAGAGTTCACCATACAAGGCACACTGATGAATCCAAGCATATCATTTTGCAATTTGCAAAATGGAAAATAACAGAATAAGTAGATAATTCCAGTCAGCAAGGTAGTAAAAGCCCTAGAATCTTGATATTAAACATAGCTTCATTGGTTAGATTTAAAGGGAACAATTCATGATCTTGTCACTCTTAACCATCAATAATTCAGAAGATACATTGTACCTCTGGAATTCCAGGGAGGCCATGAAAGGGTAGATTGACATCAATATATCTTTAGATAAACAATATGGATGTTTCACCTGGTAATCTGAGGAACTTATCTGCGAAGAGATGAAAAAGTCAGTAATCCATCAACGGACCATTCAGAAAAATATTCATATAATCTATAAAACGAACCACCAACATAGGCGAATTTGATCATGAAACAATTGCAGACCATCTCCCACTTATTTCCTTGTACCCAGTGACATTTCAGGCCATCGGCTAATTTGATTAAGGCACAATTGCAGACCATCTTCTGACTTATTCCTTATACCAAGAAACAATTGAGAATATACCATACTTAAAAAGTTTAGAGACCCATTGCATGATCTTCCATCTCATTGGTGCTATTAATTAGCTAGCCTAACAAGTGTAACACCATTCAAATAACCTTTCAGCTCCATGATACCATGAACAAAAGCATCATCCTGCATCAAATATATGTTCATCCCCACCGAGCGTAAGAACCAATAACAATACATGACACCAAAGTTGATATTTAGTGCAGAAAATCAAACACCCAATTTCCCAAAGCAGAATAGATACAGTGGAGCCAACAATTTAGGATTATTTTAGCATGCATCGCAGGGCAGGGACAGTACCGTGATAGCAAGCAGAACCTATCACTCCATTAATTATTTGCATAATCCAATACATTCACTAAGACACAAAAATTAGGAGCCAACCATGACAAAACAAGTACCTTTTAGGCATAAAAAGAGAGGATGGCCATGGAAGCGGCGAGCTCGAACTAACTATCTATGGCCTGATCTTGAGGATGACTTCGGTGGAGCTTGAGTCCGGCCTTCACGGTCTCGAGTATAAGTCCAAGAGGTCGGCCCTGTCGGATGCATCTGGGAAGAAGTCGTGGGGAGAAGTTGAGAGAGATGGGGGGGGCGAGCATGGGAGGCGGCGGCGAAGCGGGGGCGACTTCGAGGAGGGAGGCTGCGACAGCGATCTGGGAGATTGAGTCGTGAGCGGCGCATACCTGGGGTCTAGTCTATGTTGCAGCATACTCGCTCTGTTCGGAATTGCTAGGCCTGAGGGCCAATTTGACAGTACAAAGACGTCCTATTAATGCTCCTAATTTTATTCGATTACTCCTCTAATTAATCTAGAAATATTTGCTCCTGGCCGCTCGCATGGTCAAAGGAGAGTGCATGCATTGTTGCATGTTTTTAATTGGCCGCATGCATTGGCTGGATTTTAGGCTCACCTCTACATGCAATAGCTCGAGTAATTAGCGGAACAATTAATTAGGAGTATTTCAGAACGGAAACTTTAATAAGCGGGGATTTTTCCTCTGCCTGGTGGAGTACGGTCAGCCAAGGCTAAATTACTAAGTGCACACAAGACATCGAGTAGACTAATGCTAGCTGTTGGATTGGCTTCCATAAGCCTAATCCTACGATGGTAGTAGGTCCGTGTATATCTTACGGGGTGCGTTTAGGAAAAATAATATTTGCTCTTTTATTAGTAGTAGAGATAATAAGGTTATTCTCTAGAATGACTTATGAGAGGAAATGATAATTTTAGTTTTTTAGGTACATATTATTTTAATGTTTTAAAGTGGCAAAGATATGCTCAAGTGATTTGCTATAGGAAAATATTCCTATAAGCCATTGTGGAAATAAGATGATTGATCAAACAAATAAAATAGATATTAAGTTTGATTATAAATTTAAGGTTGAATGTTTACCAAGAATTCCTATCTTCCATACTTCATAATTCTTGATTTCTAATTAAGGAATTTCTTTTCTAGATATACGACTTCTTCATATCCATCATCATGTGTTAACATGATGAGGTTTACTTCACAAGAATATTATTCTCAATAATTTCTCCTCCTAAATCCATTTGTGAATCCAATGAGATTGACACTAAAGCTCCACATGATTTCCTCTTAGAGGTAATTCTCATCTCTAGGATATTTCTAATGAATCCAATTCCATTGGGATGATTACTCTCTTACTTCATAGTTCCTTTGTAATCTCACTTATAAATCTCAGAAGCTTGTCACTGAAGCTTTTCATAATCTTCACATATCTACACTTAGTTATATCAAACTACTCTACTAATGATAACCTCCCATCCAACAAGTGGTTACTGTTAACTCCATTCATACTCTTCCTTTATCATCCATCACTAATATTACTCTAATAGATGTATATATCAAATTCTACTTCACCTTAAGAGTTTAGTACTCTCTAAGAGGAATATTACTACTTAAATAACTCCATGCAGCTCTAGCATCAGCTTGGTCATACTATCTTATCTCTACTTATCTCCAGTATCTTATATTCCAACTTCACATTATATCATTGTGAATTGTCACGACTAATCTAAGATAACATATCTATACTAGGGTTTAATCATGTTCTATCCACCAATGTCACTTATAAATGATATAATCATTCACTCTTAGTGACTTGAGCATGATCATTATAATCCTTTGATCCTTTATGGCTTAGGTTTCCAGTTGGCTAATCAAGGCTTCATCAATACAACATTACAGTTGTATTATACTTATCTTCTTAGTTTCTCTATCTGACTAAGAGTTATTATTCAATGACTATGCCTGCTTGATCCAATAGGATTACTCCTTGTAAATATCTTAAATATCCATCTTTATAATCTTCTTTGTTACCACATATATCTTTATTTCAGATAACTCTACTATCTATTCAGGAGTAAGTTAACTCCATCAATTATCATATTGATCTTATTCTCTTCCATCACTCCCATCCTATAAATGATATCTAAAACTAGCATTACCACTTACCTCTTATTACTTATTTCTCTAAAGGCTTTAAAGTGAATTCTATGATATAACAAGGATAAGAGTTGATAGCTCAAGAATTGATAGGCTAAGAATTGATAGATCACTAGTTGATGTTAGGATAAAATTCCATAGAGATGATAAGGATTGATATGGAAAGAAAGATATGTGGTGAATGGTCTTGACTTGGTTTCCTTCCTGATAAGGAATTAGTGTTTAATAAATACCATGATGCTCATGGTAGGAATGGATAAGAATGATATAGGTCAATAATTAGTTATTGAATTCTTATTACTTGGGTTATATTCTTCACTTGGTATTCATGAGTGATTGTAATGAATACTATGATATGATCTCTTAAATATCTGATATTAATCGTTAAACAGTGTGTTGTGGTTTAATTTTATTACATTTGATCTACCCTTAGATCAAATCATGTTTACCCAAAATAAGGTTTTAGCAAAGGTCATATTGAAACTTATCGCAGTCAACTTGATGATCTACTTCAATACCATCAAGTTAAGAGAAGCTTCAATCACTTTGGCAAGTTTAATTCAAAAGCGCGAAAATTATTCGGATTTTCTATGCATGAATGCAATGCACACATCTGGGTTCGGCTTATTTCTAAGCTCTAATGCTGGGATGTTACAGTCGGGCGGTATTGTCGCATGGGCCTGGGCCGATAGAACCGGCGAGGCCTACCGGGCGAGGCAGAACACAAAGCTGCACGCAGGGGCAGGTGGTAGTGCCAACGGTACTATCGCTCGGCCTAATAACTTTTTTCTTTTTCCAATTTCTTTAAACATCAAATAAGAGGCAAACTTCCAAATGCAATAACTCGAGCTAGGAAACTCTGATCGACCCCAAACCAATTTTGTTGGAAAACCTCCAAGATCAAAGACACGATAAGATACAAAAGGGAAATCCGTTTTTCATGAACTAGAGCTTGTCATAAATATTACCACAAGCTCTAGAGCCTCACAAGGATAAGATCCAAATAACAACCAAGAAATATGATGCTAAGAATGCAAAGGTTTGAGCTCTCTCCGAAGGATATGATCGAGTTACTCACTCGAGAGTCCCTCTTGATAGTACGACTATCTATCCTAAACCCGGTCTCCCAACTAACATCATGAGACCGGCACAAGGGAAAACCTACCAAGATCATACCTTTGCCTTGAGCATTCCACTTGAGTTCGATGTAGACGATCTTGTCCTTCTGAAGATGGACACCGTTCTTGATTCCTCTTTCTTGCGCTTGCTAGATGAAGACTTGCACCTAGATCCCCCATACACCATGGGGAAACCTTTACTTGACCTTGTCTTCATAGATCCATGATACTCGAGGATGGAAGATGATGGCTCAGTTGATTACAGAGCTTCGTTGGGAGACCCCAAGAGGAAGGTGTGATGAGCACAGCAGCAAGTTTTCCCTCAATAATAAACCAAGGTTATCGAACCATTAGGAGGAAGTAAACGACTCAAAGGTGTTGCTAGTGATACGTCTAATTTGCATCACCATTCTATATCTTAATTTTACTATAGTCATTGATATATGTCTTATTATGAGGTATTACTTATGTCTTTTCCACTGTTTTTGCATGTTGGATGATTCTTGGAGGATGGACTGCCGGAGTCTGGATTCTGATGGAAAAAGAGGTGTTTTGATGCAATTTTGCGAAGATCAGAAAATACCAGAAAAATATGGGAAAAATATATTTTCCCGGAAGACTAAGGAAGCCAGAAGGGGAGGCGAAGAAGGGCCACAGGGGCCCACACCCCCTAGGCGCGGGCCCACCTTGCCCCGCGCCTAGGGCAGGTGTGGCCCACCTGCTCGGCCTCCGACTCCGCCCTCTCTCCTATATCTTCCTTACGGAACCCTAACATCAGGGGAGCGACCACAGATAGATTTTTGCCACCTCTGCGGGGCGGAAAATATCGAGAGAGAAAGATCTCTCCGGCAGACAGATTTCTGCCAGGGAAATTCCTTCCCGAAGAGGGGAGATCATCGCCATCAACACCGTCATCAAGCTAGGCTTCATCGGGATCATCATCATCATCATCCACACCATCATATTCACCAGCACCATCATCACCACTCCGTTCTGCTGTAACAATTGTGTTGGATATAGCTTTAGTTCTTAGGGCAAACTTTCCCGGTGTTAATTACTATTGTAGTTGATGTTAGTGAGTGGAACCATTGGATTATTTTTTATGTTTAGATTGTTATTCATCACCATATCATCTTTGATCTTGATCCATATGATGTCTTGTGAGTAGTTCGTTTAGTTCTTGAGGACATGGGAGAAGTCAAGTTGTTATTAGTGGATTTGTGTTGAGTTATTATTCAATGTTTTAGTATTTAAGTTGTGGTGCTATTCTTCTAGTGGTGTCATGTGAACGTCGACTACATGATACTTCACCATTTATGGGCCTAGGGCAATGCATTGTGTATTTGGCTACTAATTGTGGGGTTGCCGGAGTGACAGAAACCTGAACCCCCGTTAGGACACCATTGCATAAGGGAGCGTAGGATCTCAGAGTTTAAGGCTGTGTTTAATTTTATATCTTAATTACTTTCCTATAGTTGCGGATGCTTGCAGGGGTTTAATCACAAGTATGTATTAGTCCAAGTAAGGTCGGTACATTAGCATAGGTTCACCCACACAACACTTACAACACTAAAGAAGAGTACTCAGCTATTTGAAGCGAAAGCACTTGACAGAATTCCCATGTGTCCTCGAGAACGTTTGGTCCTTATAAGTATTTCCACCGGCTTGTCCTTTGCTAAGAAAGGATTGGGACACTTGCTGCATTTGTTCTTTATTACTTGCACTTTGTTTTGTTGCTTTATCAGAAAACCCCTAAAAATCCGTTTGCTAAGTATTTGCAGAGATTTCCTACTCCATACCACTAGTCAACACCTTCTGCTCCTCCTTGGGATCAACCCTCCTATTTATTGAAAGTACTTCGATACACCCCCTATACTTGTGGGTCATCAAGACTATTTTCTAGCGCCATTGACGGGGAGTAAAGCGCTATTGAAGAGTGGAACTGGTAAGGGAAACTTTTACTGTGAGTATTGATTTTTGTTACTGCTTGATACTTTGTTTCCAATATGGATAACCCACTTGGTTTTCTTTTTGGGAAAACTAATACCACTGTTAGGATAGTAGATGAACCACCACCTGTTGATATAGATCCTTTTAAGATACCTACAAGTATTGTTGATCGTGTTATGGATAATTATTATTTTGGGGATGGAAATGTCCATCCTGGTGATCATTTGCTTTTTATCCATGAATTATGCATTTTGTTTAAGAGTGCAGGTATCACAACTGAACAAGTAAATAAGAAGTTACTCTCCATATCCTTGAAAGGGAGAGCTGAAGAATGGTATAAGCTGTTGAAGAATGGACAATCCATGGAATAGGAGGAGATGGCATCTCTCTTTTATTCTAAATTCTATCCTCCCAGTGAGATTCATAAGGATAGAAATCTGATATGTAACTTTTGGCCTCATGATGGAGAGAGTACAACTCAATCTTGGGGTAGATTGAAGTTACTAATGCTTAAATGTCCTATTCATGAACTCGCTAACAATATTATTATCAATAAATTTTATGCTAGGCTTTCTCTTCATGATAAAGATTTACTAGATGCTTCTTGTGCTGAAACATTCACATGTATGAAGGAAGAATCTAAATGGGATCTCTTAGACCGTATTCAAGAGAACACTGAAGCTTGGTAAAATGACAAAGGAAGAAAGTCATGTATAAACTATGATTATGAATGCATTAAATCTTTTATGGGAACTGATGACTTCCGTGATATTAGTAATGAGTTTGGTATTGATTGCCAAAGTATTGCCAATTGTTTTAAGGCCTTTGCCTCTTACATAGAAATTCCCAAGAAGAAGTGGAATAAGTACCATGCTCCTTATAAAGATGTTGGTAATCATGTTCCTGTTAGAAGTGCTGAAGTTTGTGCTACTAATCATATTGTGCTTGAACCTTATGTTGAGAAAATACCTTTCCCAGCTAAGGTAGAGGAGTATTCTATGATTATTAGTGCAAATAACAAAGGTATTAAGAAAACTGTGGATCCTGATGAGCAATTGAATATTGAACCTGTGGTAGCTACTGTGAAAGATCTTGTCACTAGAAATATAGAGGATGAGCACATTGTCTTCTGTGAAGACGCTTCTAATATTATCTCTCATCCTAGTTGAAAGTACAAAGGAAGTCGCCTAGAGGGGGGTGAATAGGCTTTTAAAATTATTACGGTTTAGGCTCAAGAAAATGCAGAATAAAACTAACGTTTAATTTATTGAGCACAAAACCTAGCCACTAAGTTCACCTAGGTGCACCAACAACCTATGCTAAGCAATACAAGCAACAAGGTGATAGCAAGGTATAAATACTTCAAGCACGATGGCTATCACAATGTAAAGGCATAAGTAAAGGGCTCGATTGAGAGATAACCGATGGACGCGGAGACGAAGATTTGTTTCCCGAAGTTCACTTCCAAAGAAGCTACGTCTCCGTTGGAGAGGTGTGATGGCGCAATGCTCTCCGAACGCCACAAATGGCTCACCTCGAGGTGTGGTGGCTCGATGCTCACCCAACGCCACACAAGGCCTCACCCCGGATGCGGAAGCACGCAACTCACCGACGCCACAAAAGGCTCACCCTATTCTCCCAAGTGCGCACCACAAAAGGCGGGCACTTGCTCCACTATGGGATGCTTGAGGGCGATCACCGAACCCGTACAAGATTGGGGCTAACTCCACAACTCAATTGGAGGCTCCCAACAACAAAGCCACAAAAGGCTACAATGCCACAAAAGGCCAACAAAGCCACAAGAGGCTACAAGACCACAAAAGGTCAACAAGAACACAAAAGGTCAACAACCCAACCACACAACCGTCTAGGGTTCCAAGAACCCAAGAGTAACAAGTCCACAAGCTTGTACTCGCCGAATCTCCGAGAAGAACTCAAACCTATGCAACAAATGCAAGGGCAAGTCCTTCTCTCCCAAATTCCAACAAAGCTACAAAAGCTATTGGAGGAATAAGGGAGGAAGAACACAAGAGGAGAACTCAAACCTATGCACCAAATGCAAGGGCAAGTCCTTCTCTCCCAAATTCCAACAAAGCTACAAAAGCTATTGAGGGAATAAGGGAGGAAGAACACAAGAGGAGAACACAAAACTCTCCAAGATCTAGATCCCAATGATTCCTTCACAAAGAAGGGATTTGACTTGGTGGGATTGTAGATCTAGATCTCCTCTCACTTTTCCCTCAAAAAGATGTAAGAATCATGGGAGGGAGAGGGAGTAAGAGAGCTCAAATAGGTCAACAATGATGGGCAAAAACGAGCTCAAAAGATAGAGAACCATTGGGGAAGAAGCCCCCCTTAAATAGGACAAGGAAAAACTGACCGTTTGGGCCAGATTCGCGCCCCCACCGGAACTTCCGGCAAATAGAAACACAAGTTACTGAACCTGACCGAAACTTGGGTCGGAACTTGGGCCGAAACTTGGGTTGGGTCGGAACTTGGGCCGGAACTTCCGCTCAAGCAAAAACACAGGACAATTTTGCACGAAAACTTCAATAACTTTTGATCCCGGACTCCGTTTTTGATGATCTTGGGCTTGTTTTGAAGAGAACGAAAAGTTTTACAAGAATATGCAAAGAAACATAATATTACAGCATGGAAGTATAAAACCAAATTGAGAAAGATATGACCTCTCTAGAAGCGATGAACCGGTAAAACCTCCAAAACCCAAAACATAAGAAATTGAGCTTGGAAACTCCGATTGGGATGAAACCAATTTTGTTGGAAAGATAATGAAGAATAGAATCCAACAAAAATTAGAAATATTGGGTATCACCTTGGGAGAAAATACTATAAATATATATGTGAAGTATCCCCCAAGGTGTGGAGCCGGAAAACTCGCAAGATCAAAAACCGCAATAAGATATGCAAGTGAAATCCTTAGATGATGAACTAGAGCTTGTTATGATGATGACCACAATCTCTAGATACTCTCATGGACAAGAACCAAATAACAACCAAGAAAGATGATGCTATGAATGCAAATGTTTGAGCTCTCTCCGAACAATGCAAACGAGACACCCGCTTGAGAGCCCCTCTTGATAGAACGGCTATCTATCCTAAACCCGGTCTCCCAACTAACAATACAAGACCGGCAAAAGAGAAGCCCTACCAAGAACATACCTTTGCCTTGAGCATCCCACTTGAACTTGATGTAGACCGTCTTGTTCTTCTATAGTGGGAACACCTTTCTTGGATGCTCTTGCTTGATGAAGATGAAGACTTGCAAATTGCTCCCCCATACTCCATGGGGACACCTCTTATTTGAACTTGTCTTCATCATTCCATGAGCATGAGGATGGCAAGCTTCAAGCATGAGATCTTCTAGAGATGGCGCATCTTGAGCTCGCCCTTCTTCATCCCTACTTGAGGTTGATCCATCTTGATGCAACTCTTTGCACATGTCTTGATCAACCTTCAAGATCCTTCTTTCTTCATGATTCCAATGGGCACAAAGCCCTTGGACATTTCTTCATCTTCCAATCTTGAGACCAACACATGGCCCAAGTGATGCCAATGGACAAGCCTACAAGTGAAACTCAATTTACACATTAGTCCATAGAGATTGTCATTAATTACCAAAACCACACATGGGGGCATACATGCCCTTTCAATCTCCCCCATTTTGGTAATTGATGACAATCCCTTAGCGAGGGTTTAAATATGACAATTAACGACCAAAGCGGTTGCCCCAACATCAAATACTACACAAGTATGTGATGTTGGTACAACCACAATATATAGAGCAAACTCCCCCACAATCTATGCATGTGTGATGAACTTGAATTTCATTGCATAGATTGCCAACCGTTACCGTTGGTTGAGTTTCCTCTATATATTCAACATGCAAAGCAAACACAAAGATGCAAGAGCATGAGAGGCAAATGCTTAAGAACACACTCAAAGCAAAGGCCAACTTCCCTTAAACCCTCCAAAACTTCTCCCCCATTGGCATCGATTGCCAAAATGGGTGAAAATTTCTAGACGACCAACATAGTGAGAATTCCTCCAAAGGTGTGCATATGCACAAGGCAAATGATGAGAACTAGGGAGGAAGTAAAACTATATTGAGGAACCAAAGAAAGCAAAAAGAAAAGAAAGAAAAGAAAAGGTCTTCAACAAATGAAGCGAGCAATCAAAAGATCCAAAAGAAACAAATGAAACACCATCAAATGATGTCAAAAGGAAACAACAACCAAAAGAGTGTTTAAATAAAAATAGAGAAGCTCCCCAAACTTTGTGCAAAGATTAGAATACTTGTATTGAATACAATATGCACAAATATGGAATCCTTGCTCCCCCATAAGCATTTAAACCACAAGAAACGAGAAAGAAGGAACATGTGCACCATTAAATGAATTATAGAAGCTCCCCAAAGATTGTGCACAAATTATAGTAATTATATTTGGAAACAACATGCACAACCATGGAATCCTCACTTATTCAAAACCATTTAGCAATGCACACAAAATACAATAATTTGGAAACCACCGAAGAATCAAAATGAAGTAAGAGGTGATTTCCAAGAAATGAAAAAACAACCAAATATTGATCTTCTCTTGTGTGTATAAATTTTTAGGTGGAAAATATCACAAAGACATATAACCACAAAGAAACATGCACACACAAAACAGATACTCAAGAAAGCACATGAAGACCCAAAAAGAAGTCATAGAATATACCAATAAGATGTTTTGCTTGAAAGCATGCCCAAGGGCTCAAATATATCTTATTGTACATTAATGAGCTTCAAACACCAACATACCCCATACAACACAACTATTCTCAAGGGAAGAAGAGGATAGAAGGAATATATGGAGAAAGGCAACAAGTATCACAAGATAGAAATCAACTTGGCAAAAATACTCACTATTGCACATGGGAGATATTAAGGAAACAATATGCAACAAAATTAATAGATTGACATATTTGGGATTAGTGAATCATAAGCATGATTTAGTATAGTCCCCATTATATGCACTCATCTCAACATACACACATTTGCAATAGAGAGAACTCTTCAAAGCCAAAACAAGAAATCCTACATATAGAAGAACACAAATTCATGCCAACAAGCAACCTACACAAGGTTGGGAACAAGATATGTATGCATGAGAGAGAGATACTTGTTACCGAGATATAATTGGTAGGATGAAGAAGATATGAATTCGTTGATCATCCTAGCTTGCATCCAACTAACATGTAGACGCCACTTCTTCCTTGTTCAAGATACAAGCACCCAATATATATCTCCAATGTACCTAAAACACAATTAAGTACACTATGGTCCCCAAACAAATTGGGTCCAAAGTAGTTAGTGAAACTACAATACATAGGAGAGCCCCCACACAAATATATGCATATTGATATGAAATTGAATTTCATGCACATCTTAGCCCATTAGGATTTGGTGGAGTTTCCCCTGTATATTGGATCAAAGAAAGCAAGCATGCCATAATATATACAAGAAGTAAATATGCATGCATAGACTTTCAAGAACCAAAAGGAGAAACAATTTGAACAAAAACACCAAGTAAACCAATAAGACACACAAAAGTGTGACTCGACAAAAGGTGTCCAAATTGTATCGAAGAGCCAAATCAACACATGAAAGAACACAAGTTCAACAAATGAACTCAAAAGAGCCAAAGAAAAAGGATAACAAAAATACCAAGACTCAAGGATTTATCTCATCCTAGAAGAGCAAAGCAAGAGAAACGGAATGAGATAAAGCCAACTCCCAACGAGAGCAAGGAAATAAATAACCAAAACAAACTCTTCACACTTTTCATGATGGCACACAAAGTACCAACACAAAAAGGATCGAGCTTCCAAGCAAAAAGGATCAAATCAAGAAGCATAAAACAATGTTCTAGATAATATAGGAGAGCTCTGTTGGAGATATGCCCTAGAGGCAATAATAAATGTAGTTATTATTATATATCTTTGTGTTTATGATAAATGTTTACATTCATGCTATAATAGTATTAACAAGGAAACATTAATACTTGTGTGATTTGTAAACTTAATTGAAGTCCCTAGTAAAGCCTCTATATAATACTAGCTTGTTGGTTAATGGATGATTGTGGTTTCCCTATCATGAAACATTGAGATGTTATTAAACAACAAGATCATATCGTTAGGAGAATGATATGGTGGACATACTCCTATAGATAAGCGTAGCATAAAGATCAAGTCATTTAAATAGTTCAATTGCTATATGCTTTCTGATACATAGTAATCTAATTCCTTCGACCATGAGATCATGCATATCACCTTTACCGGATGGATGCTTTGATGACATCAAACACCACACCGTAACTGGGTGGCTATAAAGGTGGCATTGAGTGTTCGGAAAGTATTGGTTGAAACACATGGATCAAGAATGGGATTTGTCCATCCATATGACGGATAGATATACTCTGGGCCCTCTCGGTGAAATGTCATCCAATTAGCTTGCAAGCATGTGACTGGCTCACAAGGGATCACATATCACGGGAACGAGAAAAGAGTACTTATCGGTGACGAGGTTGAACTAGGTATGCAGAGATACCGACGATCATAACCTCGGATAAGTAAACTATCATGAGACAAAGGTAAATTGATATCGTATGTAAGTGGTTCATTCGATCGCAAAGTAATCGTAGAAATATGTGGGAGCCATATGAATTTCCAGATTCCTCTATTGGTTATTGTTCGGAGAAGTGTCTCGATCATGTCCGCATAATTCACGAACCGTAGGGAGACACACTTAAGGATTCGACGTTGTTTGAGTAGTTATGGAATGATGAGAAAGAGACCGAATATTGTTCGGAGTCTCGAATGGGATTCAGGATATCACAAGGAGATCCGGAATGGTTCGGAGAATAAGATTCATATAAGGAAAGTCCTGTTTCGGAGATGGAGGATGGTTCCGGTGTTTTCATCGAGAATGTTCTAGAAGGTTCCGGAATGTCCGGCACTCCGGGGGGAAGGGTACATGAATGTGTTATATCAAGTTGATATGATTGCATCATGTACTCGGTGTCATCACTATTCAAAATAGAGGGTTTATTCAAATCCTAGTTTGAAAAGTCAAACGGCTAGTTTGAAAGTCAAACGGCAAGTTTTGGAAAGAGGAGGAGTGGGAAACCGAGTTGGGGAGGGTTTCCCTCCTCCAACCGGCGGCGCACCACCCAAGCCGAGTTGGGGAGGGACTCCCCTCCCTTCCCTTGGCCGGCTGGCCCCTCCACCTATATAAGGAGGGGCAGGGCTCCCTCCTAGCACACAAGTCCCTTGCCCCAAAAACCCTAACCCTAGCCGCCGCCGCCTAGGGATCTCCTTGCCGCCGACTTGGGCACCTCCAAGCCCTAGCCGCCGACCCTAGAACCTCTTCCTCAGCGTGTCTAAACCCTAGATCGTCGAGGGATTTCTCATAGCCCACCATACTCGCTCCGGCTTAAGGCGAAGCCCTGCGAGATCTCCCCTCTACTTCTGGTACCACGCTGTTGTGCTGCCGGAATCGCGAGGATAGTGCTACAACCTCCGCTGCCTGCTGGAACAAGGGAGAGGAAGGTCTTCGTCGAGTACCGAACGTGTGACCGACTGCGGGAGCGCTGCCGGAACACAGCGCCGGAAGGATCGTCTACGCGATCTTGAGATCGGGAAGAGTACGACTACATCACCCACGAGAATCTGCTCTCGTTAAACACTTTGGAATCTTCGAGGGTGAGTTATTCTATCGACTCGTTGCTACAATCTAGTAGATAGATCTTGGCTTGTTTGTTTGTATGCGGTAGAAAATTTTTGTTTTCCATGCTACGAAACCCTACAGTGGTATCAGAGCCGTGTCTATATGTAGATCTGTTGCACGAGTAGAACACAATGGTCATTGTGGGCGTTGATGCTTTTATTGTCGACTGCTTCTTGTGTACTTTGCATCTTGCGGTATGTTGGGATGAAGCGGCCCGGGCTAACCTTACATGACATCGTTCATGAGACTTGCTCCACGCTTAACATGCAACTTGTATTGCATAAGTGGCTTTGTGGGTGCCTGTTTCTCCTAGCATAGTTAAGATCCAATTTACAACGGGTGATCAACAATACTAGTATCAATGTTGTGGTTCTTGTTCGTAAGTTAGAACGACACTTATTGAAAGCCCCAAACCACGTAAAATATGCAAAGAAAGTAGAGGCGTCTAACTTTGTTTTGCAGGGGTGTGTTGTGATGTGATATGGCCATGATTGTGATTATATTTGATGTATGCAATGTTCCTTATTGTAAGTTGGCAACCGGCAGGAGCCATATGGTTGTCTTTAATTTATGTTAAGATCCGCGTGTCTATTCAAGGTAGTTGTAATAGTTGAAGCCGGTGGACGACAACCATGGAGAAGCATCATTGACCTTGATGCAATGCCGGTGATGATGGAGATCATGTTTGTGCTAGAAGATGGAGATCGGAAGCACAAAGAAGAAAGGCCATATCATATCACATATTTTGAATTGCATGTGATGTTAATCCTTTATGCATCTTGTATTGCTTAGTAGACGATGGTAGCATTATAAGATGATCCCTCATGCACATGAATTTCAAGTCATAAAGTGTTCACCCTTAGTTAGCACCGTTGCTAAAGCTTGTTGTTTCGAAGCACCACGTGATGATCGGGTGTGTTAGATTCCGCAAGTGTATACAACATGAGCAAGCCAGATTTGCTCATGCGGAAACTAAGGTTTGATCTTGACGAGCCTAGCATGTACAGACATGGTCTCGGAACACAGGTCGCCGAAAGGTAAAGCATGAATCATATAGTAGATATGATGAACATGTCGATTGTTCGCCATTGAAACTATATCAACTCTCGTGATGATCGGTGTTGATGTGGTGGATTTGGTTCGTGTGATCACTAAAACAATGTGAGGGATATTGTTTTGAGTGGGAGTTCACCTAGATTAATTTTATTATTTTGAACTAAATTTGTCATAAACTTAGTCTAAACTATTGCAAATATGTTGTAGATCAATGGCAGCCCCTACCATCAATTTTAATGCATTCCTAGAGAAAGAAAAGTTGAAAAACAATGGAAGCAACTTCGCGGATTGGTTCCGCAATTTGAGGATTGTCCTCACAGCTGGTAATTTGACCTATGTGCTGGATGCACCGCTGGGTGACCCACCTGCAGCTGATGCTACCGATGAAGTAAAGAATGTTTACCTCGCTCGAAAGAATCAGTACTCCATAGTTCAGTGTGCTATCTTGTATGGTTTAGAATCGGAGCTTCAGAAAAGGTTTGAGAATTCAGACCCATATGATATTGTCGAGGATCTCAAATTGATTTTTGAGACTCATGCGGCAATTGAAAGCTATGAGGCTTCTGAAAAGTTCTTTAACTGCAAGATGGAAGAGGGCAGCTCCGTTAGTGAGCATGTCCTTAAGATGTCTGGGCACGCAAACAAACTTCAAAGCTTGGGTATAGTGATTCCTAATGCTTTGGGGATTTACCGTGTCCTCCAATCACTACCACCAAGTTACAAGAACTTTGTGATAAACTACAACATGCAGAACATGAACAAGCAGTTGCCAGAACTGTTTGCTATGTTAAAATCTGCAGAAGTGGAGATCAAGAAAGAGCACCAAGTGTTGTTGGTCAATAAGACCACCAAATTCAAGAAAGGCAAGTCTAAGCAGAAGGGACACTTCAAGAAGGGTGGTAAGAAAGTTGCCACGCCGACAAAGAATACCAAGGCTGGACCCAAGCATGATACTGAGTGCTTTTACTGCAAGGGAGAAGGTCACTGGAAGCGGAATTGCCCAAAGTACTTGGCGGATTTGAAGAACGGCAACATCAAGAAGAAAGGTATATCTGATATACATGTTATTGATGTGTATCTCACTAGTACTCGTAGTAGTGCCTGGGTATTTGATACTGGTTCGGTTGCTCATATTTGTAACTCGAAACAGGTGCTGCAGAATAAACGGAAGCTAGCGAAGAACGAGGTGACGATGCGCGTGGGAAACGGATCAAAGGTTGATGTGATCGCGGTCGGCACGCTACCCCTTCATCTACCATCGGGATTAGTTTTATACTTAAATAATTGTTATTTGGTGCCTGCGTTAAGCATGAACATTATATCAGGATCTTGTTTATTGCGAGACGGTTACTTGTTTAAGTCCGAGAATAATGGTTGTTCGATTTATATGAGTAATATGTTTTATGCACATGCACCTTTGATAGATGGTCTATTCTTGTTGAATCTCGATAGTGGAAATACACATATTAATAACATTGAGGCTAAACGTTTGAAATCGAGCGATAACTCGACCTATATGTGGCACTGTCGTCTTGGTCACATTGGAGTGAAGCGTATGAAGAAACTCCATTCCGATGGACTTCTTGAATCACTTGATTTCGAATCACTTGAAAGATGCGAAGCATGTCTGATGGGTAAAATGACTAAGACTCCATTTTCTGGTATGATGGAGCGAGCTACAGAGTTATTAGAAATCATACATACCGATGTGTGTGGTCCAATGAGTGTAGCATCGCGCGGTGGTTATCGTTATGTTCTTACCTTCACGGATTACTTGAGTAGATATGGGTATATCTATTTCATCAAACATAAGTCCGAAACTTTCAAGAAGTTTAAGGAATTTCAAAGTGAGGTAGAGAATCAACGTAACAAGAAGATTAAATTTCTACGTTCTGATCGTGGAGGTGAATATCTAAGTTACGAGTTTGGCGAACATTTGAAGAAATGCGGAATACTTTCGCAGTTGACACCGCCGGGAACACCACAGCGTAATGGTGTGTCCGAACGTCGTAATCGAACTCTCTTAGATATGCTTCGTTCTATGATGTCACTTACAGATTTACCGCTATCATTTTGGGGTTATGCATTAGAAACAACCACATTCACTTTAAATAGGGCACCGTCTAAATCCGTTGAAATGACACCGTATGAATTATGGTTTGGGAAGAAACCTAGATTGTCGTTCCTTAAAGTTTGAGGATGCGAAGCCTATGTAAAGAAGTTACAGCCGGACAAGCTTAAACCCAAAGCGGAAAAATGCGTCTTCATAGGATACCCGAAGGAAACTATTGGGTATACCTTCTATCATAGATCCGAAGGCAAAATCTTTGTTGCCAAGAATGGATCCTTTCTAGAGAAGGAATTTCTCTCGAAAGAAGTGACTGGAAGGAAAGTAGAACTTGACGAGGTTGTCGAACCTTCTCTCGAAATTGCGAGTAGCGCAGCACCGGAAGAAGTTCCTATGGTGCCTGCACCAATTAGAGAGGAAGCTAATGATGATGATCATGAAACTTCGGTTAAAGTTGCTACAGAGCCTCGCAGGTCAACGAGAACTCGTACCACTCCAGATTGGTATGATCCCGTTATGAGTGTCATGTTGGTGGACAACACCGATGACCCTGAGACATATGAGGAAGCGATGATGAGCCTAGATTCCAATAAATGGCAAGAAGCCATTAAATCCCAGATTGGATCCATGTACGAAAACCAAGTATGGACTTTGGTGGACTTACCGGATGGCCGGAAGGCTGTCGAGAACAAATGGATTTTCAAGAAGAAAACTGATGCTGATGGTAATGTTACTGTCTATAAAGCTCGACTTGTCGCAAAAGGGTTTCGACAAATTCAAGGAGTTGACTACGATGAGACATGGTATTAGCAATCGCTGCATATTATGATTATGAGATATGGCAGATGGATGTCAAAACAGCATTCCTCAATGGAGACATTAATGAAGAGTTGTATATGATGCAACCCAAAGGTTTTGTCGATCCTAAAGATGCTAACAAGGTATGCGAACTTCAACGGTCCATCTATGGATTGAAGCAAGCATCCCGAAGTTGGAATCAACGTTTTGATAAGGTAATCAAAAGTTTTGGTTTTATACAAACTTATGGAGAAGCTTGTATTTATAAGAAAGTGAGTGGGAGCTCTGTAGCATTCTTAATACTATATGTGGATGACATATTGTTGATTGGGAATGATGTAGACCTTCTTAATAGTGTCAAGGAATATTTGAATAATAGTTTTTCAATGAAGGATCTTGGCGAAGCAGCTTACATATTAGGCATAAAGATTTATAGAGATAGATCGAAACGCCAAATATCATTGTCACAAAGTACATATTTGGACAAAGTTCTAAAGAGGTTTGGAATGGAAGATAGCAAGAAAGGGTTCTTGCCCATGTTGCCCAATACGACCTTGAGTAAAACTCAAAGTCCGACATCGGCAGAAGATAGAGAAAGGATGAGTAAGACTCCCTATGCCTCAGCCATAGGATCTCTAATGTATGCCATGCTATGTACTAGACCCGACATTGCATATGCTGTTAGTTTAACTAGCAGATATCAAAGTGATCCAGGAGTGGATCATTGGACAGCGGTCAAAAACATCCTTAAGTACTTGAGAAGAACTAAGGATATGGTTCTTTCTTATGGAGGTGATGAACAACTCGTTGTTAATGGTTACACCGATGCTAGTTGGAACACCGATCCGGATGATTCTAAATCACAATCTGGATACGTATTTATTTTGAATGGTGCAGCAGTTAGCTGGAGGAGTGCAAAGCAAAGCGTTGTGGCGAGATCTTCAACTGAATCGGAATACATGGCTGCTTCGGAGGCTTCACAAGAAGCGATATGGATGAAAGAGTTCATTACAGAGCTGGGTGTGGTTCCTAGTGCGCTGGACCTAATGTCTATCTACTGTGATAACATGGGCGCCATAGCCAATGCGCAAGAACCAAGGTCACAGAAGAAGCTGAAGCACATCAAGCTACGTTTTCACGCTATTCGAGAACATATCCAAGATGGGGATATAAAGATTTGCAAAGTACACACAGATCTGAATGTGGCGGCTCCGTTGACTAAACCTCTCCCGAGGGCAAAACATGACCAGCACCAAACTGCCATGGGTGTTCGGTATATTACCATGTAATCTAGATTAGATGACTCTAGTGCAAGTGGGAGACTGTTGGAGATATGCCCTAGAGGCAATAATAAATGTAGTTATTATTATATATCTTTGTGTTTATGATAAATTTTTACATTCATGCTATAATAGTATTAACAAGGAAACATTAATACTTGTGTGATTTGTAAACTTAATTGAAGTCCCTAGTAAAGCCTCTATATAATACTAGCTTGTTGGTTAATGGATGATTGTGGTTTCCCTATCATGAAACATTGAGATGTTATTAAACAACAAGATCATATCGTTAGGAGAATGATATGGTGGACATACTCCTATAGATAAGCGTAGCATAAAGATCAAGTCATTTAAATAGTTCAATTGCTATATGCTTTCTGATACATAGTAATCTAATTCCTTCGACCATGAGATCATACATATCACCTTTACCGGATGGATGCTTTGATGACATCAAACACCACACCGTAACTGGGTGGCTATAAAGGTGGCATTGAGTGTTCGGAAAGTATTGGTTGAAACACATGGATCAAGAATGGGATTTGGCCATCCATATGACGGATAGATATACTCTGGGCCCTCTCGGTGAAATGTCATCCAATTAGCTTGCAAGCATGTGACTGGCTCACAAGGGATCACATATCACGGGAACGAGAAAAGAGTACTTATCGGTGACGAGGTTGAACTAGGTATGCAGAGATACCGACGATCATAACCTCGGATAAGTAAACTATCGTGAGACAAAGGGAAATTGATATCGTATGTAAGTGGTTCATTCGATCGCAAAGTAATCGTAGAAATATGTGGGAGCCATATGAATTTCCAGATTCCTCTATTGGTTATTGTTCGGAGAAGTGTCTCGATCATGTCCGCATAATTCACGAACCGTAGGGAGACACACTTAAGGATTCGACGTTGTTTGAGTAGTTATGGAATGATGAGAAAGAGACCGAATGTTGTTCGGAGTCTCGAATGGGATTCGGGATATCACAAGGAGATCCGGAATGGTCCGGAGAATAAGATTCATATAAGGAAAGTCCTGTTTCGGAGATGGAGAATGGTTCCGGTGTTTTCATCGGGAATGTTCTAGAAGGTTCCGGAATGTCCGGCACTCCGGGGGGAAGGGTACATGAATGTGTTATATCAAGTTGATATGATTGCATCATGTACTCGGTGTCATCGCTGTTCAAAATAGAGGGTTTATTCAAATCCTAGTTTGAAAAGTCAAACGGCTAGTTTGAAAGTCAAACGGCAAGTTTTGGAAAGAGGAGGAGGAGTGGGAAACCGAGTTGGGGAGGGTTTCCCTCCTCCAACCGGCGGCGCACCACCCAAGCCGAGTTGGGGAGGGACTCCCCTCCCTTCCCTTGGCCGGCCGGCCCCTCCACCTATATAAGGAGGGGCAGGGCTCCCTCCTAGCACACAAGTCCCTTGCCCCAAAAACCCTAACCCTAGCCGCCGCCGCCCTCCAAGCCGCCGCCGCCTAGGGATCTCCTTGCCGCTGACTTGGGCACCTCCAAGCCCTAGCCGCCGGCCCTAGCACCTCTTCCTCAGCGTGTCTAAACCCTAGATCGTCGAGGGATTTCTCATAGCCCACCATACTCGCTCCGGCTTAAGGCGAAGCCCTGCGAGATCTCCCCTCTACTTCCGGTACCACGCTGTTGTGCTGCCGGAATCGCGAGGAGAGTGCTACAACCTCCGCTGCCTGCTGGAACAAGGGAGAGGAAGGTCTTCGTCGAGTACCGAATGTGTGACCGACTGCGGGAGCGCTGCCGGAACGCAGCGCCGGAAGGATCGTCTACGCGATCTTGAGATCGGGAAGAGTACGACTACATCACCCACGAGAATCCGCTCTCGTTAAACACTTTGGAATCTTCGAGGGTGAGTTATTCTATCGACTCATTGCTACAATCTAGTAGATAGATCTTGGCTTGTTTGTTTGTATGCGGTAGAAAAATTTTGTTTTCCATGCTACGAAACCCTACAAGCTCCCCCATAAGTAGAGCATTATATATAATTTTGCCTTTGAATGCAAAATGCCCACAAATGAGATTATCACTACTACCTACACTAAATAAAACACAAGGGGAAATAAATAAAATAAGAAGATCCACAAGAGGCAAGGAAAGCTTGGGAGCAAATAGAAAAACATTTTATTGGCCAAAGATAATATAAATAAGAAAAGGCCAAAACGAATATGATCAAAGAATCCTACCATATATTAAATACTAATTGTCCAAGGACAAAAAGTAATAGGGATAATTTTCCCGAGGTAGTTTGCAAGGATATCCAAGATCATATTCACACAAAGAAGCATATAACAAGATAGGAATTAAGCTTGATGCTTCGAAAGAGATTCTTGATTGCTTCAAATAGTCACACAATCACTAGTGATTGGATTAAATAGAAGCAAGTGGTTCCCATGAGGATATGTAGATCCAAATATGAGGAGACACATACCAAGAATCACTATCACGAACAAGATCCAAAAGATGAGCAATAAAACATTTAAGCAAATTGGAACTTGTATGAGCAAATGTGCCACATAGGAACTAGATAATTCTCAATATCAAATCTAAGTGGCACTACCTCAAATGTCCACATTTTCTAGGTTTGTAATATGCACAAAGCATATGACTCCCCCATAATGTGATAAACCAAGAAATCTCAACAAGAGGCAAAAAGATCAAACTAGAGGTATTAATGGACATTCTGGAAACTTGAGTTTCTCATGAGAGAGACAAACCACATAGAGACAAAAAAATGACTACTAAGTGGTTTTTCTCATGTACACACATTTTAGGATTGTGGAATGCCCAAGCATGACACTCCCCCAAAACGGAATAGTCCATTAATCCCTCACAAGAGCCAAATAAGATACCTACTAGAAACAATAAAGGCTCAAAACCAAGAAACACAAATACATTGTGTGCCAACCAACATACATAAAGATAATTCATAGGTCAATATAAGTAAGTGGGAAGCACAACATGTACAAGCACATGCAAGGTACAAAACCAACACATGCACAAGGGAGCAAGTAACTATAAATGTAACGGAGTTTAGCACAAGTTACCGGAAGGAGGAACATTGGATAAGGAATAGAAGCATGATAACCAATGACTTGACTTTGACAACAAGAATATAATGAAGATCTCTCAACTCTTCATAAGATAGCCAAGTCTCCAATGCCCTCCAAAACCACCTATTGATCAAGTTTTAGCTTATTGGTCCCCAACCAAGTTGGGTCCTAAGAAGTTAGTCACAATAGGCTTGGCCACCCAAATAGTTCTTCTCTTGACACCACTTTGGGCACCAACAAATTTGGCAAACACATTGCCCATCTCATCCTTACGAAGAAAATAAGCATCATCAATCAAAATAGGATGAGATGAGGAGATACCCATGGTGCATGAGGAAGAAAGGTGCCCCTTCTCACGACATATGTAGCAAGTTCTTCTCTTGCCGTCTTTCTTCTTGGGAGGAGCTGCACCATGAAGAAGAGATTGAGGCTTCTTGGGAAGTGTCCCATCTTGAGCTTGTGGAGGATCTTGAGGCCGCTTCCCCCGTTGCTTCTCACTAAGAGGCTTCTTCTTCAATGGGCAATCCCTCACATGATGCCCTACTTCCTTGCACTTGAAGCACACAATGTTGGCCGGATTCTTCACTTGTCCTTGGCCCTTCTTCTTGTTGCCCTTGTGCTTCAACGAGTTAGTGGGCTTGCTCTTGGTGTTGGAGTTGAATCCAAACCCACTCTTGTCACTTGGGGGACGTCGCACACTCAACATCTTCTTGAGTGTGGTCTTCCCTTCATGACACCTTTTCAAGTCATTCTTCGAAGAAGAGACTTGAGCCTTGAGCTCTTTGACTTCCTCTACATGGTTAGTATCAATAACAACACTAGAGGAAGTAGAAGCTTTGTTAGAGCAACAAGGCAAGGAATGCAATTCATCACAATATATAACATGGTTATGAGTGGATGAATCACAAGGACTAGCACATGGCAATATAACATTGGGAGTAGATATAGTGCTAACGTCCACATGAGGCCCACTAGATGTTACCTTTGACACAATGGCCTCATGAGCTAACTCAAGCCTACCATGGGAGAGTAGAAGATCCTCATGCGAGCTTGAGAGCTTGGCATGACTTTCTTCTAATCTCCCATAGTTGCTTGTTAGCAAAGCAAGTTGAGCCTTTAGCTCAACATTCTCCTTCAAGATAGATGCTTCACAAGAAATAGAGTTAGTAGCACAAGCATCATCATTTAAGGCAAGAGGTGAGGGCAACTTGGAAAGCTCTTTAGAATATGAAGCTTTAAGTTGCTCATGTGACTCGGTGAGTTTGATGAGCTCACCCTTGATGACCCTAGAGCCATTGTTGAGGTGCTCAAAATCCTCAAGGAGTTTAGCATAGGCAACTTCAAGTTCATCATTTTTAATTTGAAGAGCACTTGCCACCTCAAACTCTCTATCATGAGATTTCCTTACTCTAGATAGCTCTAGAGCAAAGGCCTCCTCAAGAGATTCCTTAGTGGTTTGTTCCTCTTCAAGAGCTTCATTTAGGTTGGCAATTTCATTAGCATACTCACGCTCAAGACTACTTATTTTATCTATTTTCTCCTCATGCTCATATATTAGTTGCCTACTTTCAATAGCACAAGTCAAGATTTCAATGAAAGTAGAGCAAGCATTTTTATTAGGATGAAGAGCACGAAGGACTAGCCCCCCCTTCTCTTTTAAGGAAGCAACATCATCATCTACTTCTATATGATCAACATTCACATCATCATGAGATATATTGGAGTCCAAAGGAGAGGTTACCTTTGAACCCTTAGCCATGAGGCACAAGTGAACATTGGAAGAGGATGATGATGAGGGAACACATGAAGCTCTAATGACAACTTTTCTTTGGCCCACACATTCTTCACTTTCCTCTACATGGTTAGCAACACAAGAACTAGAGGAAATGGAAGCACATTTATCATGGCAACAAGGCAAAGAAAGCATATCATCATGAGATATATCCAATTTATTTCTACAAGATATGCAAGGGCAATCAACACTAGGATGTAAATCACATATGGTCCTACAAGTGTTCATTCCTAAAGATACAACATTGCAATGAGATAGAGACAAAGAATCATGAATGGAAATCTCACTATCTACATTGCAAGTTCTATCACCACTCACCATATCATTACCTTGTGACAACTCACATGTTGGTGTAGTGGAAGAAGATGAGAACTCATCGTGGGCGGAGGTGGATGGAACACAATCATCCTCATTAAGCTTGGACACATCATATTTTGCTTGAAGCTTGGTCCATATATCATGAGCATTCCGAAAAGGCATGATTGAGGAAAGAACTACAAAGCTCACAACATTAACAAGCACATTAGATGCTTAAGCTTCGAGATAAGAGTTTGTCTTCTCCTCCAAAGATAGATTTTGGGGATCCTTAGGAGGAGACAAGCCCATATCTAGAATGCGCTCAATGTTTGGGTCAATGGCCCGGAAATGACTAAGAATGCGAGTACGCCAAACATCATAATGTGTGCCATCAAAAGTAAATGTGTGAGAGTGCACTAAACCCCTAGGAGACATCTTTACTCTCGAGGCGGTGAAGCCTAAAAGCGAGAGACCTGGCTCTGATACCAATTGAAAGTACAAAGGAAGTCGCCTAGAGGGGGGTGAATAGGCTTTTAAAATTATTACGGTTTAGGCTCAAGAAAATGCGGAATAAAACTAACGTTTAATTTATTGAGCACAAAACCTAGCCACTAAGTTCACCTAGGTGCACCAACAACCTATGCTAAGCAATACAAGCAACAAGGTGATAGCAAGGAATAAATACTTCAAGCACGATGGCTATCACAATGTAAAGGCATAAGTAAAGGGCTCGATTGAGAGATAACCGATGGACGCGGAGACGAAGATTTGTTTCCCGAAGTTCACTTCCAAAGAAGCTACGTCTCCGTTGGAGAGGTGTGATGGCGCAATGCTCTCCGAACGCCACAAATGGCTCACCTCGAGGTGTGGTGGCTCGATGCTCACCCAACGCCACACAAGGCCTCACCCCGGATGCGGAAGCACGCAACTCACCGACGCCACAAAAGGCTCACCCTATTCTCCCAAGTGCGCACCACAAAAGGCGGGCACTTGCTCCACTATGGGACGCTTGAGGGCGGTCACCGAACCCGTACAATATTGGGGCTAACTCCACAACTCAATTGGAGGCTCCCAACAACAAAGCCACAAAAGGCTACAATGCCACAAAAGTCCAACAAAGCCACAAGAGGCTACAAGACCACAAAAGGTCAACAAGACCACAAAAGGTCAACAAGAACACAAAAGGTCAACAACCCAACCACACAACCGTCTAGGGTTCCAAGAACCCAAGATTAACAAGCCCACAAGCTTGTACTCGCCGAATCTCCGAGGAGAACTCAAACCTATGCACCAAATGCAAGGGCAAGTCCTTCTCTCCCAAATTCCAACAAAGCTACAAAAGCTATTGGAGGAATAAGGGAGGAAGAACACAAGAGGAGAACTCAAACCTATGCACCAAATGCAAGGGCAAGTCCTTCTCTCCCAAATTCCAACAAAGCTACAAAAGCTATTGGGGGAATAAGGGAGGAAGAACACAAGAGGAGAACACAAAACTCTCCAAGATCTAGATCCCAATGATTCCTTCACAAAGAAGGGATTTGACTTGGTGGGATTGTAGATCTAGATCTCCTCTCACTTTTCCCTCAAAAAGATGTAAGAATCATGGGAGGGAGAGGGAGTAAGAGAGCTCAAATAGGTCAACAATGGTGGGCAAAAACAAGCTCAAAAGATAGAGAACCATTGGGGAAGAAGCCCCCCTTAAATAGGACAAGGAAAAACTGACCGTTTGGGCCAGATTCGCGCCCCCACCGGAACTTCCGGCCTCCCACCGGAACTTCCAGCAAATAGAAACACAAGTTACTGAACCTGACCGGAACTTGGGTCGGAACTTGGGCCGGAACTTCCGCTCAAGCAAAAACACAGGACAATATTGCACGAAAACTTCAATAACTTTTGATCCCGGACTCCGTTTTTGATGATCTTGGGCTTGTTTTGAAGAGAACGAAAAGTTTTACAAGATTATGCAAAGAAACATAATAGTCCAGCATGGAAGTATAAAACCAAATTGAGAAAGATATGACCTCTCTAGAAGCGATGAACCGGTAAAACCTCCAAAACCCAAAACACAAGAAGTTGAGCTTGGAAACTCCGATTGGGATGAAACCAATTTTGTTGGAAAGATAATGAAGAATAGAATCCAACAAAAATTAGAAATATTGGGTATCACCTTGGGAGAAAATAATATAAATATATATGTGAAGTATCCCCCAAGGTGTGGAGCCGGAAAACTCGCAAGATCAAAAACCGCAATAAGATATGCAAGTGAAATCCTTAGATGATGAACTAGAGCTTGTTATGATGATGACCAAAATCTCTAGATACTCTCATGGACAAGAACCAAATAACAACCAAGAAAGATGATGCTATGAATGCAAATGTTTGAGCTCTCTCCGAACAATGCAAACGAGACACCCGCTTGAGAGCCCCTCTTGATAGAACGGCTATCTATCCTAAACCCGGTCTCCCAACTAACAATACGAGACCGGCAAAAGAGAAGCCCTATCAAGAACATACCTTTGCCTTGAGAATCCCACTTGAACTTGATGTAGACCGTCTTGTTCTTCTATAGTGGGAACACCTTTCTTGGATGCTCTTGCTTGATGAAGATGAAGACTTGCAAATTGCTCCCCCATACTCCATGGGGACACCTCTTCTTTGAACTTGTCTTCATCATTCCATGAGCATGAGGATGGCAAGCTTCAAGCATGAGATCTTCTAGAGATGGCGCATCTTGAGATCTCCCTTCTTCATCCCTACTTGAGGTTGATCCATCTTGATGCAACTCTTTGCACATGTCTTGATCAACCTTCAAGCTCCTTCTTTCTTCATGATTCCAATGGGCACAAAGCCCTTGGACATTTCTTCATCTTACAATCTTGAGACCAACACATGGCCCAAGTGATGCCAATGGACAAGCCTACAAGTGAAACTCAATTTACACATTAGTCCATAGAGATTGTCATTAATTACCAAAACCACACATGGGGGCATACATGCCCTTTCACTAGTGAAGCTAGAAAAGCTAGTGTTCATGTGATTTCTATTAAAATTGGTGATCATTGCTACTATGGTTTATGTGATATTGGTGCTAGTTCTAGTGCTATTCCTTATGAGCTTTACATGGAAATTATGCATGAAATTGGTCCTTGTGAGCTTGAGGACATTGATGTGGTTATTCACCTTGCTAATAAGGAAGCATTGTAAGAGATGTGGAGGTTATTTGTGGTAAGATTAAGTATCCTGCTGATTTTCTAGTGCTTAATTCAGCAGCTAGAAAAACTTGCCCTATCATTTTTGGTAGACCTTTCTTAAACACTTGTGGAGCTATTATAGATTGTAAGAAGGAGAAAGTTTTAACTAAGTTTGATGGAGATTCTTATGAGTTTAACTTTTCCAAATTTGCTAAAGCTCCTTGTGAAAATAGCTTGCCTAATAAATATTTCAGGATGGAATAACTTGCTTCTATTGATCCAGTGTATGACTTTGGACCTCTTTTTGGTGATTGTAAGTATGCTCATTCTTATGATAAAGTTGTTTCTTGTGACAGTTATATTGTCAACTTTATTCAAAGTGCTACTGAAAGTTATTATGAGAGAGGGAAACATGGTTTTATGCATCTCAATAATGTTAAATTCCCCCGTTTTATGTTGAAAGCTTTGAAGTTGCATTTGTTTTGTCTTCCCATGTTGGTGGCTTTTTGTTTCAACAACTCGTTT
Source organism: Avena sativa (assembly GCA_916181665.1). Taxonomy (NCBI): domain Eukaryota; kingdom Viridiplantae; phylum Streptophyta; class Magnoliopsida; order Poales; family Poaceae; genus Avena; species Avena sativa. The sequence continues at coordinate 54,496,793 of OV702281.1, forward strand.
TCTCATGATACCCCCATGCATAGGAAGTGGGTTAGACTCAAATGTGTTGGTTATTTGCTTCTTGATGCTCTCTTTCACTCCAGATTTATATCTACTTTGTGAGCATCTTTGAGACTTTTAAGCCTAACTTAAAGGCAATAAAGAAAAGTACTTGTTGGGAGATAACCCAAGAGTTTTGTCGAGTCTTTGAAGTTATTACCTCTATAATAACCGCTCCTTATCCTTTTTGTTTTGTTTTTTTTGTCAAGTTCAACTACTTTTGTGAAGTAGAGGAGTTGTGAAAAGTGGCTGTCCTGGGACAGATTTTTGTGTTGTATTGTAAAAATTCGTGAGGGAGCGTAGTACGTCGGATGGAGCTGTATTTTTCTGAAATTGTTCTCCAAGTTGTTACCCAACTTTCATTAGTTATGTACTTTTTTATTTGATCAACAGAAGGTTTTCGATAAAATCAATCTTTACCTGCTGGTCTGTTTTGACAAATTTGTGCTATCATTTGCATTTGCCTCTTACAGAAGACTTTGTTTTGATGCATTTCAGTTGAAGTGTGCACCTAAAAGGTTAATTTTTTTTGCTTACACTAATGTTGCCATTGAGTTTTGTGTGAGACCTTGTAGGAAAGGAAATTCCAGGAGAAGGAGAAAAGGAGTCTGCAGAGTTCGTCTTTGAACAGGTAAAAGTGGTGAAAATAGAAGGTTCATGAAACCTCAATTTTTTATATTTTTGATGTTTTTAATACATAAGGGGAGTTATGAGACGAAACAGATGAGGAACCGGAGGTCGGGGTGGCCAAACCCACCCCAGGCGCGGGCCCACCTTGCCTCGCGCCTGGAGGGGGTGTGCCTCCCCCGAGCTCTGTCTCCGCCTCGTTTTCGTTTCAAAACATTCCTTATGCTTTGAAACTTCGTAATATATAACCCGCCGGATCCACCGAGGTTCATGCATCGTGTTCTCGTCGTGTTTTCGTTTCAATTTGTTTCTGTCAGGAAAACTTCTCAAGTTTAGAGCACCATGGTCTCCACCAATGACAAAGGCAAGAAGCCCGAGGAAGACGATCCTCGCAAACCTAAGGAGGAGGAGACTTTGGTAGGTTATGAAGGAGACATGGAGGAGGACAAGCAACCGGACACCCGCACTACCGTCGCAAGCATTGGAGTGGTGGAAAAACCTACCAAGCTTAAGAGGACAACATGGATGTCTACAGGAGGGAAACCTCCGTGTCATATCCTTGCTCCATGAACACTTCCTCCTCGTACCACTCGTTCTAACCATGTAGGGAAGGAACACTCTAAGAAGGAAGAGTGGAGGAAGAATAACAAGGACTAGGATCCTCGGTCCGAATTGATCATGAGCATAATTCGGAGTTGATTCGTACTCTGACCTTCGATATGGAGGATTTGAAGAAACTTATTGAAGAGCTTATCAAGAGAACACCACCACCACCGAAGGAGTAATTCGTCATCAGGTTTGGCATCCCCTTGGCTTGTTCCAAGCTTGGGGGGAGTGCCGCGGTATCACAACCATAATCTTTTATCGTTTAACTTTTTTGTGGATTCATATCTTTGGTAGAGAAGTTATCTTTTAGTTTGGTTTGCATGTGGATGTATCTCTCCTTTAGTTGATTATCTATGTATCCCTTGGTGTGAGTGCCTTTATGAAATATTAATGATAAGTTTCATCTTTTACTTTTTGCACTTCTTATTTTTAGTTTCCAGTCTCTATTATATGATGGATCTTGTTGATCAGTATTGGCATCACTTTGGGAGCATAAAATGGATCTAAATTGGTTTTGGCAAACCGATTTCTGGTTAGTAGAAACACTTTTTGAGGTTTCAAAGAAAAAAAGAGAAAAAGCTTACATGTATTTTGTATCATTTATTTTTCCTTCTTGTTGGCTCATAAGCTTAGTATTCTTTATTTAAGATCTTTTTTGTCTTCAAGTAAGATTGCTTGTTTGGCTTTATTACTTGTATGTTTGCTTGTTTCTTTCAACTCTCTTGCTTGTTACCTAGCCTTGCTAGCCAAAAACCTGTTTTGAGAAGGCGTACTTCTCATGTTTCCAATCCCTTTGAACCAAAACCTTTTCCACTTGTGTCCACCATATCTACCTAGTAGCTTTTGCTATTCCAAGCAAATTCTCAAGCTTCATCTATCTTTCGAATTAAAAATTATTTTTTATGTGAAAACTAGTTAGTAAAGCTTTCACGAACTTGATGGCACACCTTATTTCTTTGCCCCTAATAGACTTGAACCATTGTGTCATCGAAATTGTATATGCTTGCATCTATACGTTGGAATTAGCAGAACCGTGCTATCACGGGGAACGCTTTCAACATTGCACTTGTACCTTGTACACAGTTGATATCGTGCTCTTTTGTCGGATGTCAACGGTGTGAAATAAAGAGGGAAATTGTAAGTCCATGGAGTCTATATTTTGTGTTAGAGAAACGCCTGGGCCGCTAGCCTAACCCATGCCTAATCATGGTGGAAACTTGCAGCATCACCATAGTGAGTTATCTATGAAGCATCCTCAATAAAAAGCTATGCACATAGTAAATAAAAAGATTGCTGAGATGCTCATTGCCTGCTTGCCTTGCCATTTTGGTTATGGGATAGCTCATGTATCATGTGCAAGGGGTACCCCGTTGGCGGTTCTCTATGATACGCATGTACTTACAATGACAAGAACTTACCGGTAACTGAAGTTGAGTAGCATGAGGAGTGGCCCTCATATTCAAGGGACATGAGATTGCCAACTTATATTTCGTTAAGCATATACTCCATCTTTGTGCACTTTAACCTTAATCATCTCAAGATGCCTATGATAGGGGAAATGAGGGCTCAAAGATAGTAAGTACCATAATATTTTGTAAGCTCTTTATGACTTGTAATCCCTGCTTCCCTCTATGAAGGGACTTTTCTCCTATTTTCTAAGTTGAGTCAGTAAACCTACTTCCTCTCTATCTCCAGCAAGCATTTGAGTTGTTGTGTTTCAAGCATTCATATGGTGATTTATTCAATCATGTTCTTATTCTTCCTTATTTACACAAAACTCTTATCTATTGAGTATTACTGTGAAAGCCTTCATTGAAAAACCTTTTTGAGCAAAGAGTGCTCCTGTTATAAAACTTCTACAAAAAGATTTTTGTGAAACTGTTTGCCAGCTGTTCTCTGACCAAGAACAAGAGTTTGCCAATTCCAATTATGATTTATCTTTATGCATCTCTATTGTGACTCATGTACTTGTTACAAGCTAAGTTATATAATGGTGAGTTGCTTTCTTCTATGAGTTGTGTAATGGTAAGTGTGATGCTTCTTGTCCGTATTCTTTTATCAACACTTCACTCCATAAACCTGTGGACAAGTTTATTGAGCTTAGTTTTCGCTTGGGGACAAGCGAAGGTCTAAGCTTGGGGGAGTTGATACATCCAATTTGCATCACCATTCTATATCTTAATTTGCCTCTATTCATTGATATATGTCTTATTATGAGGTATTACTTATATCTTTTCCACTGTTTTTGCATGTTGGATGATTCTTGGAGGATGGACTGCCGGAGTCTGGATTCTGATGGAAAAAGAGGTGTTTTGATGCAATTTCACGAAGATCAGAAAAATACCAGAAAAATATGGGAAAATATATTTTCCCGGAAGACTGAGGAAGCCAGAAGGGGAGGCGAAGAAGGGACACAGGGGGCCCACACCCCCTAGGCGCGGGCCCACCTTGCCCCGCGCCTAGGGCAGGTGTGGCCCACCTGCTCGGCCTCTGACTCCGCCCTCTCGCCTATATCTTCCTTACGGAACACTAACACCAGGGGAGCGACCACAGATAGATTTCCGCCACCTCTGCGGGGCGAAAAACACCGAGAGATAAAGATCTCTTCGGCAGACAGATTTCTGCCGGGGAAATTCCTTCCCGGAGAGGGGAGATCGTCGCCATCAACACCGTCATCAAGCTAGGATTCATCAGGATCATCATCATAATCCACACCATCATCTCCACTAGATCCATCATCACCACTCTGTTCCGTTGTAACAATTGTGTTGGATATTGCTTTAGTTCTTAGGGGAAACTTTCCCGGTGTTAATTACTATTGTAGTTGATGTTTGTGAGTGGAACCATTGGATTATTGTTTATGTTCAAATTTTTATTCATCACCATATCATCTTTGATCTTGATCCATATGATGTCTTGTGAGTAGTTCATTTAGTTCTTGAGGACATGGGAGAAGTCAAGTTGTTATTAGTGGATTTGTGTTGAGTTATTATTCAATGGTTTAGTATTTAAGTTGTGATGCTATTCTTCTATTGGTGTCATGTGAACGTCGACTACATGATACTTCACCATTTATGGGCCTAGGGGAATGCATTGTGTATTTGGCTACTAATTATGGGGTTGCCAGAGTAACATAAACCTGAACCCCCGTTAGGACACCTTTGCACAAGGGAGCGTAGGATCTCAGAGTTTAAGGCTATGGTTAGGTTTATATCTTAATTACTTTCCTGTAGTTGCGGATGCTTGCAGGGGGTTTAATCACAAGTATGTATTAGTCCAAGTAAGGTCGGTACATTAGCACAGGTTCACCCACACAACACTTACAACACCAAAGAAGAGTACTCAGCTATTTGAAGTGAAAGCACTTGACAGAATTCCCATGTGTCCTCGAGAACGTTTCGTCCTTATAAGTATTTCCACCGGCTTGTCCTTTGCTAAGAAAGGATTGGGCCACTTGCTGCCTTTGTTCTTTATTACTTGCACTTTGTTTTGTTGCTTTATCAAAAAAAACCTAAAAATCCGTGTGCTAAGTATTTGTAGAGATTTCCTGCTCCATACCACTAGTCAACACCTTCTGCTCCTCGTTGGTATCTACACTCCTATTTATCGAAAGTACTGCGATACACCCCCTATACTTGTGGGTCATCACTAGCAACTTGGAAACATGCACAACACCAACTCAAGACTTTGCCCCAACGAACGGTGAGGTTGTCAATCTCATCGGTTTGCTGAAAACAAAGGGTTAACTGTATGGTGTGGAAGGTAATAATGATTTGCAGAAAGTAAACAGTAACAGTGGAGGATGTATCAATGGTAAATATTGGATCGGAGTCCATAGTTCACTAGGGTGTTCTCCTTAAGATAAACAAACAAGGCATGCTGGGTAAACAAATTACAGCAGGGCAATTGACAGGACTGAGCAAGGCAATCGATGCAATAATAGACATTCATGATCCTATGAGATTCGATGGGGCAATACAACAAGATACATAGACCACCATCCAGCTACATCTATGACTAGTAATCCACCTTCAGGTTATCATTCGAAACTCCTCTAGTATTAAGTTGCAACAAACGGATAACTGCTTTAATCAAAGTGTGTAAGGTAAACAATCCACTTGTTCCATGAACAAGAGACCATTGTTTTCTCCCTAGTAGCAATAGCACATCTACAACCTTAGAGATTTCTGTCACTTCCCTTAGTTTAAATAGAGGCATGAACCCACTATCGAGCATAAATACCCCCTCTTGGAGTCACTAGCATCTACTTGGCCAAGATAGCTACTAGAAACGGAGAGCATGCAAGATCTCAAACAACACAGACATGATAGAATCAATAAGACAAAACCATTAATCAATTTTACATAGTAATCTCAATATCCATCGGATCCCCGCAAACATAACATGCATGATTACAAATAGATGATCTTGATCATGAACGGAGCTCACAAGATCTAAACATGGTAGCACAAAGGAGGAGATACAACCATCTAGCTACTACATGGACCTGTAGTCCAAGGTGGAACTACTCATACTTCATACCGAAGGCTTGCATGATGAAGAATAAGGCCTCCAAGATGATCTTACCCCCCCCCCCCCCGGCAGGGTGCCGGGAAGAGCTTAAGATCCCCCGATCTAGGGACGATGGTGGCGGTGGCTACAGACGGTTTCGTGGAATATTGATCGGGTATTTAGGGTTTTGGTATCGGGGGGTCTTTATAGGCAAAGAGGCAAGGCAGGGGCAGCCAGGTGATACGTTGGAAACGTATCTATAATTTTTGATGCTACATGCTTGTTTTGTATCTACTTTGCTTTGCTTGTCTACACTTTGAGGTGCCTTTTACATGTTTTCTGGTACTAACCTATTAACAAGTTGCAACAGTGCCAGATGCCTGTTTTCTGCTGTTTTTGGTTTCAGAAAAGTTAGTAAAGAAATATTCTCAGAATTTGACGGGACAAACGTCAAAGTCAATTACTTTCCGTGGGGAACAAGAAGTCCAGAGGAGAGCCGGAGGGGCCGGCCAGGGGGGGCCAGACCCACCCCAGGCGTGGGGGTAGGTGGGCCCACGCTTGGCTAGGGTTTGGTGGCCCTGGCCGCCTCCCGGTCTCGCCCCTTCTCCTATAAGAAGCCCCCGATGCAGAAACCCTGAGTACCCGATCAGAAATCCACGAAACCGTCTATAGACGGCGCCACCATCGTCCCTAGATCGGGGGGGTCTGAAGTTCTTCCCGGCACCCTGCCGGAGGGGAGATCATCCCGGAGGCCTTCTCTCCGGTATGATTCGTGAGTAGTTCCACCTTGGACTATGGGTCCATGTAGTAGCTAGATGGTTGTATCTCCTCCTTTGTGATTTCATGTATAGATCTTGTGAGCTCCGTTCATGATCAAGATCTAATCTATTTGTAATCATGCATGTTGTGTTGCGGGGATCCTATGGATATTGATATTATTATGTTGATTTGATTAATGGTTTTATCTTTATGATTCTATCATGTCTGTGTTGTTTGTGATCTTGCCTTTCCGTTGCTAGTGGTTATCTTGGCCAAGTAGTTGCTAGTGACTCCAACAGTGGGTATTTATGCTCGATAGTGGGTTCATGCCTCTAGTTTCCAAGGGAAGTGACAGAAATCTCTTCGGTTGTAGATGTGATGTTGCCACTAGGGAGAAAACAACGATCTCTTTTTCATGAAACATGTGGACTGTTTACCTTACACACTTTTCTTAAAGCAGTTGTCTGTTGCTTGCAACTTAATACTGGAGGGGGTTCGGATGATAACCTGAAGGTGGACTTCTAGTCATAGATGCAGTTGGATGACGGTCTATGTATATTGTTGTATTGCCCAATCAATCTCATAGGATATTTCTGACTAGTAATTGCATTGTTATGCCTTGCTCAGTTCATGTCAATTGCCCTGCTATAATTTGTTTACCCTTCATGCCATGTTGTTTATCTAAGGAGAGCACCTCTAGTGAACTATGGACCCCGGTCCAATCTTTTGCATTGATACATCTTCCACTGTTACCTGTTTACTTGCTGCAAACCATTACCTTACACACCATACGTTTAATCCTTTGTTACAGCAAACCGGTGAGCTTGACAACCTCACTGATTCGTTGGGGCAAAGTCTTGAGTTTGTGTTGTGCAGGTCTCCGTGTTGCTTGCAACACTTGTGTGACGTTTCCTTCCTCCTACTGGTTCGATAACCTCGGTCTCAACTGAGGAAAGACTTGCTGTTGTACTCTTCACAACTTGCTCTTGGGGTTCCCAACAAGACTCCACATCAAGCACCAAGTTTTCTAGCGCCATCAAGGAGTCATCACCAGGGCGGCCGCACCCCCCCCCCCAGGCCGGGGCCAGGCTTGGCCGTGCGGCCAGGGAGTGTGGCCCCCTGGTGGCTCCCCTCTGTCTCGTATTCTGGCGCCGTGTTCCCCACGGTAAAATATTGACTTTGGCTTTTGTCCCGTCCAATTCCGAGGATATTGATTTTCAGCCTTTTCTGGAACCAAAAACAGAAGAAAACATGCAAATGGCACTGTGGCATCTTGTTAATAGGTTAGTCTAGAAAAACATATAAAAACACCTCAAAGTGTAGACAAAGCAAAGTAGATACTAAACAAGCATGGAACATAAAAAATTATAGATACGTTTTCAACGTATCAATGGCAAGCATCAAACATGATATCTTCCAGAGATGACGCATTTTGATCTTGCACAACACTTCTTATTCTTGTTCATTTCATCTACCTTGAAGCCAACACATGCTCCAAGCGATGCCAATGGACAAATACTACAAGTGCAACTTAATACATACATTAGTCCATAAAGATTACCATTAATTACCAAAACCACACATGGAGGCCCACATGCTCTTTCAGATGCCCTGCTCTATATAAAGACGTTTCAGGAACCCAATGCAACTAAGAAACATTTCAATGGAGCTTGACTCACCGAGAAAGGAACATTCGTCCTCATGTTGGCATGATATTGTAGTCCTTCTCCCACATGAAAAACAAAAACAAAAAAACACTCCTCACGTCTCTCCCCAAGGAGGCGCCAGAGACCAACCCTAGAGCCGCCACTAGAGAAGCCCCTAGGAGATCCTCACCAACACTGTTATTAGCCTCAGCCATGGCGGTGCCGAGCCCTAACGCCGAAGGAGCTGGAGGAAGATCGCGATGAAGGTGGTTCAAGTGCGACTGGGGCGGTGCAAGGATTTCCCATCACGCGTCGCGGCCGGGGCGGTGCCCCTAGGTCAAGGCGGTGGTGTTGCCTCCCCGTTGTTGTAGCGATGCGGGTCATGGGTCCCACCTAGATCAACTGTCGATGCGGTTCTTGACGATCGGCTATGCATGTCAGGGGCCACGGCCTTCAGGGTGGGCGCGGCGTGGCAGTTCTATCTGGAGCCCATGCGTGGCCTTTTGGCTCGTGTGGTGTGATACGTCGGAAACGTATCTATAATTTTTGATGCTCCATGCTTGTTTTATATCATTTGTCTTATGTTTTGTCTACACTTTGAGGTGTTTTTATATCTTTTCTGGAACTGACCTATTAACAAGTTGCCAGAGTGCAAGTTGCCTTTTTTCTGTTTTTGGTTCCAGAAAGGCAGAAAATCAATATTCTCGGAATTGGACGGGACAAAAGCCAAAGTCATTATTTTTCCTGGAGCAACAAGGAACCACGAAGCAGATCCGGAGGGGGCCATAGGGGGTGTGGGCCCCTGGACCCCCACCGACCTTGACTCCTGCGCCTATAAGAAGCCTCCGACCCAAAAACCCTAGGGCATCCAGAAGAAATCCACGAAAACCTCTGTAGCGCCGCCGCCACTAAAGGGGAGATTCGGGGGACATAAAGTCTCTGTTCCGGCACCCTGCCGGGATGGGGAACTGCCCCGGAGCCATATCCATCGATCTCCATCACCATCTTCATCACCATTGTTGATTCCCATGATGAGGAGAGAGTAGTTCTCCTTCGAGGCTAAGGGCTCTACCGGTAGCTATGTGTTCATCTCTCTCTCTCTTGTGATCATGAGCTTTGTAATAAAGTAGATCTACCTTGCTACTCAAGTGCTTCATTAGATCTATGCTCTCCCCATGTGTGTGAAAGTGACAGTGTGCACGCCATGGTGGCACTTAGGCTTGAGTCTACATAAATACTCTTTGTGCTTTAATAGATCTATGCTTTTTCCCACGTGTGTGAAAGTGACAGTGGGCATACCGTGTGTGGCACTTTGTCTAGATTGAATATTTGTTATGAGTTATATTTGGAGTTGGATGTCTCTATGAAATTGTGGTGTCTGTTGGAGCCATCTAGCGCTCAAGGTGACAGTGTGGGGTTATCTAGATTGGGGAAGCCAGACTTTGAGGTGTGCTATTATAGCCCTACCATGGATTAGAGTGTCCAACCGAAGAGTAGTTAAGAGTAGTATCATGAAGAGAGGATATTTATATGAGAGCGTGTTCACTAGTGAAAGTATGATCCCTAGGCCTTGTTTCTAAGCATTGAAACACCGTTTGCTACTAGATCTATTGCATGTTTGCTTGCTTCCTTCTTGTTACCTTTAGTCTTTGCCTCACCGTCAAGCTCTTTTCTGGCACCGGTACCACTTGTATTTCACTATCTCTTCGCCGAACTAGTGCACTTATATCGGGTGTGTTGGGTACACAAGAGACTTCTTGTATCTTGATTGCAGGGTTGATTGAGAGGGAATACCTTTGACCACTTCCTCCCTGAGTTCGATAAACCTTGGGTAATCCACTTAAGGGAAACTTGCAGTTGTTCTACAAACCTCTGCACTTGGAGGCCCAACAACTGTCTACAAGAATAGAAGTGCATAGACATCAAGCTCTTTTCTGGCACCGTTGCCGGGGAGGTTTTGGGCTTTTACCTACCCTCCACGCCATAAGCTCTTTTCTGGCGCCATTGCCGGGGAGGTAAGGTAAAAGGTACTCACATCCTCCGGTGTGAGTGCTCGAAGTTATTTCTTTTAGATTCTGTAGTTTTGTCTTTTTTTTCTTGTTTTCACTAGTTAGGCTTAATGGAAAACAACAACAAAATTAGAGAGCTTATAGTGTTTATCTTGAGTTAGGACATGAAGTGTTTGAAGAGAAAATTAAAAAACCTATGGAACTTTATTTGCATGCTAATAGCAATGTTATTAGTATGAACTTTTTGAACACCATTGTTGCTAATGCTATGGAAAATTCTAAGCTTGGGGAAGCTAGTTTTGATGAAAATGATCTTTTTAGTCCCCCAGCTTTGGAAGATATCTATTCTATTTCTTATGATGATACCAAACCTCCAATATATGATGATTACAATGATAAGTATGATATTTTCAGTCCACCTACTATTGAGGATAAAATTTATTATGATTACAATATGTCTCCTATATTTGATGATTATGGTGATGAGAATAGTAATAATAGCTATTTCGTTGAATTTGCTCCCAGTATAATTAATAAGAATGACTATGCTTATGTGGAGAGTGATACTCATTATATGCATGTGGCTCATGATAAGAATGTTTTATGTGATAGTTATATTGTTAATTTTATTCATGATTCTACTGAAAGTTATTATGAGAGAGGGAAACATGGTCTTATGCATCTCAAAAATATTAAGTTTCCCCTCTTTATATTGAAAATCTTGAAGTTGCACTTGTTTTGCTTTCCTATGTTTGTTGCTTTGTGCTTTCATGACTTGTTTCTTTACAATATTTCTATGCACAGGAAGTGGGTTAGACTTAAATATGTTTTGAATTTGCTTCTTGATGCTCTCTTTTACTTCAATTCATATTTCTTATGTGAGCATCTTCTCAAACTATCATGCCTAACTTAAAGGCGTTAAAGAAAAGTACTTGTTGGGAGATAACCCAAGAGTTTTCTTAAGCCTTGGAAGTTATTACTTCTGTAATGACCTCTCCTTATATTTTTTTTTTTTGCTTTTTTGTACCAAGAATAACCTCTAATGAGAAAGAAGTAAGATTTGGGGAGTTGCTGTCCCGAAATAGATTTTTGTCCTCCACCATAAAAATTAGTGAGGAGTCTTTGTAAGTCGGATTGAGCAGAAAATTTACGAATAAATCCCCCAGTATGTTAGCTAACTTTCGTTAGTTCAACACTTTTTGATTTGAGCAACAGAAGGTCTTCGAAAAAATCAGTTTCTACCTGTTGGTCTGTTTTGACAGATTTCTGCCATTATTTGCATTTGCTTTTTATTGATTCCTTTTTGGGTTGTTTTTGGGGAATTGAGATTTTTGAAGGAGTTACTACATTAGATTGTGTTTTTAGTGAAAAGTTTTGCTATTCCAAAGCTTTGCCTGAGGTCTAATATCTTTTGAATACACTAATGTTGCTAATGAAGATTGTTGAAGTTTTATATGGAGGAAAATTTTCAGGTGTAGAGAGAGAATGATGTAATGAGATGAAGAACGGACAAAATCTCAAGCTTGGGGATGCCACCCCGGTGTCACCCCAAGAAATATCCAAGAGGTACAAGCGTCAAAGCTTGGGGGTGCCCAAGGCATCCCCTTCTTTATCAATAAAAAGCTCAGGTCTGTCTAGACACTTCGTTTTTTTGTTTCATGCATTGTTGTGTTGTTCTTGGAGCGTATTAGTTTTCATTTTTGGTTTCGTTTGCTCAGTTTTCTTGAGTAAGTTGGTTGGTCACAACACACTTCTTTTGGAGATAGACACACTCTATTTTCATTGCCTAGAACACTCTAGTTTTTACTCTTATTGTTTTGTGAGTGTTCACTTTTGCTAGCACTGCGTTCGGCCTTAGTTTTCTTGTGCTTTCAGCTTAGAACTTTTTAGTTCTCCTTTGTGGATTTGTGAAACAAGCTCACTGATCTTTGTTGATTATTATCTTTGTGAGTTGTTTCAAATAAGTCGATTGGTGTTGGAAAAGAATAGGAAGCTTCATGCTTATAGTGGTACAAAAGGGAGCTTCCTTTGACTGTGGCTTAGAGTTTATAATGTCATGCTAGATTTTGTTTTGACCTTATGCTTAGTGATTATTGCCGTAGCATGACTTGTTCCAAACAATTAGGATTTCTTAATGTGCCTTGAAAGAATCATGCGTTGTTTTAGCATACAAAAGCATAATATTGTGGTATTATCCTTTGATGCTTTGTTTGGGTTGACTTGGCACATGCTCACACCATGTTATGACTATGAACAAGTCACCATAGCCACTATGATCATTTAGTCATTGACTTGTAGTACCACTTTATGCTTTGATTAGTAATGTTTTGTCGCTCTGCAAGATTATGGCCATTATTGCTCTCTTAGTTTGTTGCTCCCAGTCTTTTGCTAGCCTCCACTTGTATGAGTAAGCTCTAATCATGCTTCCAACTCCCAAGAAACCAAGTTATTCCAAAGTGTCCACTATGACCTCATATGCATGGTGTGTTACACCATTCCAAGTATATTCTTGTTTTCAGCTATCTTCCAATTAAAAAGTATTTTGTTATGTGAAAACTTAGTGATTAAAGCCCTCACAAACTTGATGGCACACTTTATATTCTTTGCCCTAATAAACTTGAACCATTGTATCATCTATGTTATATATGCTTGCACTTATACGTTGGAATCAGCAGAACCATGCTATCACGAGGAACGTTTTCAACATTGCACTTGTACTTTGCACTTAGTTGATATCATGATCTTTTGTCTATGGATGTCACCGATGTGAAATAAATAGGAAACTTGTAAGTCCATGGAGTATGTATTTTGTGTTAGAGAAACGCCTGGGCCGCTAGCCTAAGCCATGCCTAATCATGGTGGAAACTTGCAGCATCACCATAGTGAGCTATCTATGAAGCATCCTCAATAAAAAGCTATGCATATAGTAAATAAAAAGATCATTGACATGATCATTGGTTGCTTGCCTTGTCATTTTGGTTATGGGATAGCTCATGTACCATGTGCAAGGGGTACCCCGTTGGCGGTTCTCTATGATATGCATGTACTTACAATGACAAGAACTTACAGGTGACTGAAGTTGAGTAGCATGAGGTGTGGCCCTCGTATTCAAGGGACTTGAGATTGCCAACTTATACTTTGTCAAGCATATACTCCATACTTTGTTCACTTTAACCTTAATCACTTCAAGATGCTTATGATAGGGGCAATGAGGGCTGAAAGATAACAAGTACCATAATTTTAGGAAGCTCGTTTTGAAACTTGAAATCCCTACTTCCCTTTACAAAGGGCCTATCTTCCACCATTATTTGAGTCTCCACCTTCTACTTTTAGGCACCATTAAGAGAGCATAATTGTCATTATGTGTGCAGTGTCCCAAAACTTATTGATTGATGCATATTGTGATATTACTTGTTCTTGTGCTATTTGTTTCTAGTCACCCTTGTGAACTTTGAAGGTGTCATATGCATCTATTTGCTACTCTATGAGGGACAAGCTGATTGCCACTATGCCATGTTTTTTGTATGTGAAACAAACAAACGTTTTTCAATGCATGTTATTCATGATCTTTGTTTGTAGCCTTTTCGTGTTGCATGCATAGTTACTTTGTCCTATTGTTAGAACTCCATCTTTCATGCACATGTTTAGAGTTCTTTGATCCCAGCTTTCAATGCTTGCAAATGGTTTGATCTTGGTTTTGATGGTGCATGTCACCTCAAAAATTATTCTTTTTATCACTTACCTACTCGAGGACGAGCAGGAGTTAAGCTTGGGGATGCTTGATACGTCGGAAACGTATCTATAATTTTTGATGATCCATGCTTGTTTTATATCATTTGTCTTATGTTTTGTCTACACTTTGAGGTGTTTTTATATCTTTTCTGGAACTAACCTATTAACAAGTTGCCACAGTGCCAGTTGCCTGTTTTCTACTGTTTTTGGTTCCAGAAAGGCAGAAAATCAATATTCTCAAAATTGGACGGGACAAAATCCAAAGTCATTATTTTCCCGGAGCAACACGGAACCACGAAGCAGAGCCGGAGGGGAGCCACAGGGTGGCCGCACCCCCCTAGGCGCGGGCAAGCCCTGGAGACGCCCACAGGGGGTGTGGACCCCCTGGACCCCCACCGACCTTGACTCCTGCGCCTATAAGAAGCCTTCGACCCAAAAACCCTAGGGCATCCAAAAGAAATCCACAAAAACCTCTGTAGCGTCGCCGCCACCGAAGGGGAGATTCGGGGGACAGAAAGTCTCTATTCTGGCACCCTGTCGGGATGGGGAAGTGCCCCCGGAGCCATATCCGTCGATCTCCACCACCATCTTCATCACCATTGCTTATTCCCATGATGAGGAGGGAGTAGTTCCCCTTCGAGGCTAAGGGCTCTACCGGTAGCTATGTGTTCATCTCTCTCTATGCATGACCTTGTGGTCATGATCTCCGTAATCAAGTAGATGTACCTTGCTACTCAAGTGCTTCATTAGATCTCTGCTCTCCCCATGTGTGTGAAAGTGACAGCGTACACGCCATGGTGGCACTTAGGCTTGAGTCTACATAAATACTCTTTGTGATTTAATAGATCTATGCTTTTCCCCACGTGTGTGAAAGTGACCGTGGGCATACCGTGTGTGGCACTTTGGCTACATTGAATATTTGTTATGAGTTATATTTGGAGTTGGATGTCTCTATGAAATTGTGTGTCCGTTGGAACTATCTAGCGCTTAAGGTGACAGTGTGGGGTTATCTAGATTGGGGAAGGCGGTCTTTGAGGTGTGCTATTATAGCCCTACCATGGATTAGAGTGTCCAACCGGAGAGTACTTAAGAGTAGTATCATGAAGAGAGGATATTTATATGAGAGAGTGTTCACTAGTGAAAGTATGATCCCTAGGCCTTGTTTCTAAGCATTGAAACACCGTTTTCTACAAGATCTGTTGCATGTTTGCTTGCTTCCTTCTTGTTGCCTTTAGTCTTTGCCTCACCGTCAATCTCTTTTATGGCACTGTTACCACTTGTATTTCACTATCTCTTCACCGAACTAGTGCACCTATATTGGGTGTGTTGGGGACACAAGAGACTTCTTGTATCTTGATTGCAGGGTTGCTTGAGAGGGAATACCTTTGACCACTTCCTCCCTGAGTTCGATTAACCTTGGGTAATCCACTTAAGGGAAACTTGTTGTTGTTCTACAAACCTCTGCACTTGGAGGCCCAACAACTATCTACAAGAATAGAAGTGCGTAGACATCATGGTGGCAGGCAGTACTCGCAGTGCTAGCGATATGAATAAAGGTGGTATTGGACTTGCTGATCTTCGAGCAACTTGTCACCGATTTGCTTCTTGTCGACCTACTCGATCATGACAACAACGAGTTCTGGTCTTTCTCTCGGAGGTTTCCAAAGTTTTTCACAAGGTCATGGGATATCTAGATCGGAATTGATTCGGCCGTGTGTGCCCTTCTCACAAAGCATGGCACGAAGCTTCGCTTTCTTGTTGGTGCCATGGAACATGTCTACACATAGATTTTCATGGTATGGACAAAGATGGAGAAAATCATGTCGGTTGTGATCGGAGGTTTGCAATGGTGGAGAGGTATTTCGGCTGTGTTGAAGAATGGCGGCATAGGTTCTTCCTATGTGTCAGGTCTTTGGTGACCTATAGCAAGAACCTTGGCAAGATTGGGTGCAGCACAGGCAGACTACATTTTTGGTAGCGCTCTTCGATTACCAAGTTGCGATCTCCAAGGTGAAAGCCCAAGGTTTGGCATTTATTGGTGTACTTGGCAATGGCCTTGCTAAAGGCATTGTTTTGAAAACTCGAACTTTCTCTGAGGTGAAAACCCAAGATCTTCGATTGGGCGACAACAACGCTTACTCCTTGTTTCCTTTTTAGAGGTGTTACTTTTGGGGAGCCTACTCCCTCCGTCCGCAAATAAGTGGACGTTTAGGAATTTTAAGACAAATTATGGGATGAAGTAGAAAATGCACTGGGAATGTGTTAGCCATGTTCTTTCTCATCTTTAATTCTCCCACCTCCAATGAGGTAAGTGCATGTATAAAATGAAGAGACCATTTGCTAAATGTTATTAGGCTTGATTTCCGTGAAGCAATTTTTCCTGCTTTAAAGTGCATTGGGAGGGTAGAAGTACACTCTTTTGTGGACAAATTTTAAACCCAAACATACTTATTTGTGGACAGAGGGAGTAGTTTGCAGTACACAGGTGTTGTATTCGATGGTGGTTAAAGTGCTTATGTTGCGAGTGGTTTACACCGTGATAGGATCTTTATTTTTCATTCCTCTCTTTTTTATTTTGTTCTTGGTTATGTGCATACCTTGTGTCTTTGGACATATTGTTGGTGAAGAGGATAGATATAATTGGTATCTTCGCTATATTAACATATTCCCTTTGTCATAAAATGATAGTTAAGCATGATATCTCACAACTAGCATGTTATTTTGCAAACACATTATCAGCATGAGCATAAGTTTCTTGTCAGTCATATCATCCCGATAGATTATTATAAGATATATTGTTAGAAGTAGGCATGTGTCCAATATGTATACGTGTGATAATATGGTCCCTAGTAATTAAAGTTAGTTTCTAATCTATATCTAATATGCTTCAATTCCATTTCTACTACTGAAATGTAACCAATTCCATCTATTCTAACTGAATAGTAGCAATTTTTCATGTGCTTGAGATTCAAAGGAAGATAGAAAGCATGAAAGGTTAAATTTCGCAAAGATATATTTTCCTTTCCACCTCACAATTAGTGTGAGAAAATTGCTTTAAGAATTTCTTTTTGAGAAATCCTATTGCTTTAAATAATATTGTTAATAGTAGAGATGTGATATTTACATGGAGATAAGATCCACCTATATATGCGCAATTGTTTAGGGGGTGAAAATAAGTACTCACACTTTTTTATCTTGTTAACACCATACAAACAAGTATAATATCATGCTAGTTCTAATGTTTGATGCACTTTTGGCAA
The DNA here is from genome assembly GCA_916181665.1 of Avena sativa. NCBI lineage: Eukaryota > Viridiplantae > Streptophyta > Magnoliopsida > Poales > Poaceae > Avena > Avena sativa. Next base: position 54,513,983 of record OV702281.1, read on the forward strand.
TGCACGTAAGATGTTGCTGAGTTGCAATATACAAAAAACCAAAAATAGGCGGTTTGAATTTTTGTAGACAAGAGATGATCTCTAAGTAAGATATGATGATACCTTTTATCTTACTCGCATGTTTTGTTGTTTAATTTTAATTTTAGGAGGAAGCAAATAATAATTACTATAAATAAACTTAAGAGATGATTCATTATATAATATTTTTTTTGTCTTATCTAGATAATGTATAATAAATGACAACAAAATTATCTTATCAATCATTGTATATGCCCTAACACATATCTCAGTGGTGGATAACACGAATGATCCGCAACAACATTAAATAGAGGGATAACTAGTTTGTGCTACTCGGTTTTATCCATCGTACCCTCTTCGTTGTAGACCGGCCTCACGAATTCCCAGATGGAGCATTTCCGTCGAGTCAAGACTTTTGACCGTTACTGCGCTAACACGTGGGACTGTGAGAGTGATATCCATGATGGGCCAACTAATACCTTCGATCCGTATTCATGGATGTAGTATAATAGTATTTTATCCTAGTAGACCCTGGTTTAATCGAACCTTGGGAAATAATGCTAAAAAGAATTAAAAAGGACATGTCTGGAAGACTTTGTTTTTTTATTTTACCTTCGTTTATCAGACCACTCTAGTTTACTTTATATCGTGAGTTGTTTCAATGGATGGAGATAGGCCAGGGTTCAAGATTCACCTATAGTTACACATCATATGGAATAAAATATAATAATATGCACAATCATGTGTAATGTTTTAATAGAGATAAACTTTGTGGAAAGCACATCATGATATACTAAAGCCCCTGCGAGTCACATGCATAACAATAGCCTTTTGATCCAATTGTTTGTACCATGAAGTACCGGGCTACAAATAGTTATTAAGTGGAAAACATAGATCAAAGCCTTAAGAAGTGATGTTGTTGTTCCCGAATGGGTCACTAAACGAAGACCGTATAACCATTTATGTTACTGGGTTTCCTATGATATTATCGCTAGCCAAGTATCTCACCTCAAGACTTTATCGATGTCGGGGGTTTTGGGTACCTACAAGTCCAAACATCAAGGCAAGAGACAAATAAATAAAAGATACAACTCCTTTATTCAAACAATACACAATGCTCTCATAGATTAGATCCACATAATTGTTGTGAGGTTTCACCTTAACCCGTAGCCCGTGAGGACTACTCACTCATAAGAATAAGATCAAGGTTAGAAAACATTGTGCAGAGTACTTAGATTAAAATCAAATTTTCTTACAATGGTCGTCGAATCACAAGGAGATATCAAGCACAAGGTAATGACTGTAGCTAATGGAGAGGATGAAGGATGGAGGGGATGAACTATGGTGTGGATCTTGTTTGGTGGCGGTATGATGCAATTTGAGAATGGAAGCCCTCTACGCGGCGACTAGGACCTCGAAATATATAGGCGCCTTCACGAAAGTTGTAGGGCTTAACGAGATGAGGGCGCCGCCACATGGTACGGGCGGGCCCTGCCCATACCAGTGGTCATTATGGCCTCTGGCGCCTGGTGTTTTCTCTAGGATTACTTGGCCATGTAGACTTTCTCAAAATCTTCATTTATGGCTCCTCATTTCGCATTAAAAAGTGTGATTTCCTGCACAACACAATTTAAAGCAATGGTTTTCATATCTTTGAAATAGTTAGTTATTAGTGGTAAGGCTAGAGAGATTCTTATCAATTATTTGACTAAAAACAATGTTTAAACGCGGAAAATGGCTATTTTTACAGCCATCACCGACCCAAAACTGAATGCGTTGTATTTGGCTGTAAACCGACGTTGTCTCTATCGATGTTTAGTCCTACCTCAGAAGTTTAGAGAGATAAATAGTTTATAATCCTGAAAATAAAGAAGCATGCAATGAAGATATCAAACCCCAGCTATCAACCAATTAAGTATTGATAGCTGGTGTTTACCATCTTAGTTTTTTCGTATAAATATTTTTGATGATAAATCACTTGCTAATCATATCTCATGTTTTGTACCTAATTAATTAAACTCGACCTCAGATTAACTTTAGCCAAGTTAACAATAATGATGATAAGCAGTTTAGTTTTTCGTATAGATATTTTTGATGAATAAATCAATTGTTAATAATATCTCATGTTTTGTACTTGCTAAATTAAACTTGACCTCAAACTAAATTTAGTTAAGTTAACAATGATGATGATAAACAATTTACAAATGATAATGTGACCGTCCTGATGCATTCTCTCCATGAGCTTAAACTTCATATCAAACTTATTTAAACAAATTATTTGAGGTCGATTTTAATTAAGCAGGTACAAAAGTAATCATACACTAATAGTCATGTCAAACAACCATACACCTAACTAACACACTATAAGTCATGGCAAACAACCATAGATTTTCATAAGTCAATAATATTTACTTTTAAAAAAATTCAATGTTTAAAGCTATGTTTTTATAAAAAGAGAGGAAATTTACATATTCCATGTGGCATACAAAAGAAAAGGAACTTTTCATCCAACTGTACACTATAAAATCCAACTGTCTTGGTGTTTTATCCTACAATGACTCATGTCAACAGAAATAGCGAGCCTCGGTCCTCGATGACAACGACGACATATAAATTGTTGTAGCGTTGATTCTTCCCAACCCGGAGCTTATTCCACGTCCAACACATGAATAAGCTCGGGTACATGGAGAGGTGGTGGTGGTGGTCTCTTCGGTCCTCCCTCGCCTCCTTCCCACTCTCACGGTTTGGCTGCCTCTTTGGCCTCGCTCGATCCTCGTCTCCTTTCCCATTGTCCCGGTTTGGCTACCTCCTTAAGCATGCTTTCCTTCATCCCGCTCCCCTTTCTCGGCATAAATGGATGGAGACAGCCAAATCGAGAAGGGTGGGCAAAGAGGTGAGCATTTTAGAGATGGAAGAGAGTGCCAAACCGAGCAGGTAAGGGAGAGGATGAAAGAAGTGAATGGAAGGTATGCAAGATATGGTGGAGACACTGAGGCGTCTTATATAGGCTAGGCATGAAACAAATAACCGTAGATTTCCTATTCGAATGTGTGAACACAAACAGAAGTCAAATCAAGATTATTGACTATTTAAAAAGTTTATGATACCTAGGTTTAGTATTTTTCCTAGCAACTAATACACATAAAAGGACTATTTGCATTGGGTTTTCATTTTTTTATTTCATAGTTTCTTTGATTTTTTTAAATAGGGTCAAAATTTGCGGCATGAAAATTCATAGCAAATAGTTGAATCTTTCCAAAAAAAAATTATGGATGCTAGATACAAACCTAATTAGGTACCTTAAAATGATTTTTCCCAATTTTCTAGACCAAACTAGCGCATAGTTGTAGTTCAAATTTGAATGATTTTGAAAAATCAGACGCAACTCATTTAAATGGTGAAACTTAATTTGAAATCGATAAAAAAGTTCATATCCAGGATTTTGCCATCCCATGTGTTCTAATACTTTCAGAATTTCAGTGGTGTGATTTTCCAAACTATTTATTGTACGTTCTTCACAAACTAATTCTCATTTAACATTAACAAAATAAAAATGAACTTTTTGTGATACAAATTTGGAAACTCATTTTAGCACTTTTGTTTGCAATGCCAATATGCACCTTTGTGCAAAAGTAGGGCACATTAACATAAGCCATGGATATGGCCATCCACTAGTGATTTGGCTTGGAATTAAAGATAACTCATAGATGATAGCAATATTTGTGACGGGTTTTTCTATTAGTTTGTGATACATAAGGTTTAGTATTTTTATGTCAACTAGTGCACATATATAAAAGAAAAATTTCCGCCCGTTTTTTCTTTTTTTATTCCATATTTTTTTCAATTTTTTAAAATGGGTTTAAAATTGGCAGTATGAAAATTTATAGAAAATGGTTGAATCTTTTTAATTTATTATGGATTATGAATATAAATTCTACTTGGTACCTTAAAATGATTTTCCTAATTTTATGAACCAAACTAAAGCGCACTTCTAGTTCAAATTTGAATAATTTCGAAAAATCAGCCGAATCTCATTTAGTTGGAGAAAATTAGTTTTAAATTCATAAAATACTTCATATCCAATATTTCTCCATCCCTTGTGTTCTTGTATTTTTCAAAATTATAGAGGTGTGATTTTTCAAAATATTTATTATACGTTCTTCCCAAACTAACTCCCAATTAGCATTAATAAACAAAAAATGTTTTTTTGTGAAAAAGAGTTGGAAACTCATTTTGGCACTTTTAATCTGCAATGTTAAGATGCACCTTTGTGCAAAACAAGGGCTCGTTGTCACAAAGGGACCCATAGATATGACTATTCACTAGTGATTTCGCTTAAAAACCAAGATAACACAGAGATGATAGCAATATTTGTGTAGGATTTCTATTAGTTTGATACACAAGGTTTAGTATTTTTCTTAGCACTAGTTCATATAAAAGGATTATTTGCGTTGATTTTCCAAAAAAAATATTCCACAATTTCTCATATTTTCAAAATAGGGTCAAAATTGGCGGCATGACAATTCATACCAAATAGTTGAATCTTTCATTTTTATTTGTGGATTATGGATAGAAACCTACTTGGATACCTTAAAATTATTTTTCCAATTTTCTGGACCAAACTAGAGCAGTTGTAGTTCAAATTTGAATAATTTCGAAAAATCAGCAGAAACTCGTTTAGTTAGGGAAATTTAGTTTGAAATCGACATAATTGTTCATATCTAGGATTTATCCATCCCATGTGTTCTTATATTTTTAAAAATTATAGTGTTGTGATAGTTTAGACTATTTATTGTACGTTCTTCACAAACTAACTCTCAATTAGCATTAATAAAAAATCAACTTCTTGTGATAAAGAGTTGGCAACTCATTTTGACACTTTTGTTTGCAATGCCAAGATGCACCTTTATGCAAAAAAAAAAATAGGGCATATTATCACGAAGGGATCCATAGATATGGCCATCCACTAGTGATTTGGCTTAAAAGCCAAGATAACTCACAGATGATAGTAATGTTTGTGAAGGTTTTTTTATTAGTTTGTGATACATTGGTTTAGTTTTTTTGGTAATTAGTGCACATAAAAGGACTATTTGCGTTGATTTTTATTTTTTTTTGTTCCACGATTTCTTAGATTTTTTTCAAAATTGGTGGCATAACAATTCATAACAAATGATTGAATATTTCCAATTTATGTGTGGATTATGGGTATAAATCTACTTGGGTACCTTAAAATGATTTTCCCAATTTTCTAGACCAAACTAGAGCTGAGTTGTAGTCTAAATTTGAATTAATTTCAGAAAATCAGCCGAAACTCATTTAATTAGGGAAAATTAGTTTGAAATCGATAAAATTCTTCATATCAGGGATTTCTCCACCCCATATGCTCTAAGTTTTTCAAAATTGTAGTGTTGTGATTTTCCAAACTATTTATTGTACGTTCTTCACAAACTAACTCCCATTTAGCATGAATAAAAATAAAAACTTTTTGTGACAAAAAGTTGGAAACTCATTTTTGCACTTTTGTTTGCAATGACAATATGCACCTTTGTGCAAAAGTAGGGCACGTTATGACGACAGAAGCCATGGATATGGCCATCCACTAGTGATCAACATCCCGACAGCGTGCCTTGTGTGTTCGCAGTGTGCCAGTTTGTGTCCAGAGCACATTCTATCAACGGACGCAGCATGTTTGACATAACAACAATTTGCTATCCCCCACATCACAATATCATCTACTTATGTGTAGTTAATGGGTTCATTGATGAATAGATCGACCATATGGTCAAACAACCTAAAAGGCTTGTGGCATGACCTTGTGTGTTTTCCACTCGGAACAATGATATGTCATTTCACCTGGCCTTCTTTGTCCTCAAGACGCGGTGGTAGAGCCAGAGAGGGGTGTTAGACTTGCTCCTTCCATATCTTAAATTTTAAATTAATATAAAATCATTCGAAATATTCACAATAAAACCACTCTAACATATTTATACATAAACCCAACTACTACCGCTACTAGTCCACACTAACTTATCTAACATAATTATACATATACATATGCAAACTAAAACTATTTCTCACGACACAGCGTTTCCCTGTCAACTAAGTCATCGTCGTCATCGTCAGAAAACCTCCAGTGGGTCCATCAGGTTACCTTTTGGGATGCCGATGCCAACGACTCGGCCCGACCCATCCATAGATCCTCCTGCCATAGTTCTTCGATGTCTATAGACTCTGACAAAGTTCTTTGCGAGTTGTTGCTGCTCCGTGGCATCTCTAGCCTGATCTATGGCGTGATGGTCGGCCCTGGACCAGGCTAGAGCCTACTGCATGTTGTCATCCTCCTCATCGGAATCGATGTTGATGAAAGGAACGGGATCAGGATCGAACGTGAATCGGCGATCGGCATTGCGGCTTCTGCTCGAGCTTGGAGGAATTCTTCTCAATTTTGAAGGAGATGAGTGCAGAGACGATGCACCCGAGCTCGCCTCAAGAAACCATGGACATATGATGCGTCGGCGTCGGCGGTTAGAGTTGCCGCCGCGACGGGGGTGGAGCCACCGCGAGCCATGGAAAGGTCAAAGGACTAGACTTGGGTCGCAACGAGAGGAAGATGAGGTCAAGGTGGTGCGGGTGCAAGGAGAAGGGAATGGGACGCTTAGTAGGTGTGTCCGCTCGTATCGGAATTAATGGTGACCGAGGAGCATTCAACCGACTAAGGGCGTGGCGGGACAGACTAGGAGACAGGAGGGCGGAGGGGCAGTACAGAGGCCAGGCCGGTAATATAGGCAGCGGGGAAGCTTTTTTTCCTGCCAGGAGCAGCACCATTGAAGGCGCACTAATTTAGGGATGGCGAGTGGCATAGACACGCACGGTTGCGCCGTGCCTCCGGGAGCGAAATGTCACCACAACAACATCGTCCATTTAAGCTTATACCCAACCACACTTGTAAACTTGAAGTGGGTCTCACACATACCAAACGTTATGTCACGAATGGTCAAAGGCCTTGACTCGACGGGAACACAATGTTTGGATATTCATGAGGTTGGGCTAGTCACGAACAGTCAAAGGGCTTGACTCAGCGGGAACACATTGTTTGGATATTCACAAGGTTGGGCTAGAACGAGGAGACAAAAGTGAGGAGTGTTTTGAGCACTAGGCAAAACTGATTAGTACATGATCTAGTACGGTACAGAAATAGTTATCCCTTAAACAAAACCATAACTATGTTGTTTTATAGTTGGACCAACATACTCCCATTTCAAACGTAGATATGCTGCGGTACAATATCCTTTATTTATATATTTGAAAAATGAACGTTTGTCCGAAACTTTTTCAGATAAATTACTCCCTCCGATCCATATTACTTGTTATTAGATTGGATGTATCTAGCACTAAAACATGTCTAGATACATCCATTTCTATGACAAGTAATATGGATCGGAGGGAGTAAATAGTATATTCCTTACAAAACAAAACATCAGATGAGTCCAATTGAAAGTAAATGAAAGCGACCATAAAAACTATCTTAGCACATGACTGTACCCTGCGCATTGTCGTCACTGCTTTGTCGTAGGTGGATGCAGGTAAGATTTTGTTGCCCGCCGTGCGGCCACCGTGATGAAGAGGTGCCACAAGAATTCAGACCACCAAGTACAATCTTTTTCTGGCCTGGTCGCATAGCTGCAGAAATGCCATCAGATCATTTTTTTTATACGAACGTGGTTCTTACATTCAGATTAAAAACATTTATTATTTTTCTTTTAAAATAGATGATTAGATTATATATCCTTTTAACTTAAAGGGCCTCAAGCTAAATTTTCACAGGTGTGAGCTTTTCTGTTTTGGTAAGGCAAAGGAGGAGGAAGATTGGTCAGATTTTTGGCCGTGAGACTCAATCCTTACAGTTTAGGTACCTTGAACTTCCTATCCATTATATAAAACTAGAACTCAGAATGAAATCAAGTCGAAAGTCGTTTCGAAGGGAAACTGGGATGTTGGCAAGCCAAGATGTCATCATCTGATAGACATGTCCTCATCAATTCCGGTTCTGACAAGTATACTGATGTTTATGTTGTCGTTCTTAGAAATACCTAAAGGGGTAAAAAAACCTCTTAGACTTTTACAGATCGAGGTTTTTCTGGCAAAATGATGAAACAACAAAAAAATATCGATTGACCAAGTGGAACATCATATGACCCAATGACCAGGGAGTTTTGATGTCGAAGTGCTTGAACTAAAAAATAAGTTCTTACTCAACAAATGGTTTTTTAAGTTACTAAAGGAGAAAGGAGTGTGGAAAGAGTTGTTACGCAATAAATATTTAGTGAATAAAACATTATCTCAAGTACAAGCCAAACCCACAAACTCTTTCTTTTGGAAAGGGCTAATGCGTGTTTAAGGAGGAGTTCTTTAGCAGAGACTTTTTCAAAATTGGAAATGGTGCAAGCACTCATTTTTTGGGAAGATATTTGTCTAGGATGCGCCCCTTGCTCAGCAATATACATCATTATATAACATGGTACAATGAAAAGATGTTTTTATATCAGCCGTGTTATCACAAAATCCTCTAAACAGCGGTCTCAGAATGGTTTTGCCAGGTCATAAGTGGTCTAAGTGGCTACAATTATGCCAACGATTCATGACAATCCACATTTTCGGTGAACCAGATAATTTTGTTTCGAAACTCACATCCACTAGAGGTTTCTCTATAAAGTCGATGGATGGATACCTTATGGATGGCTATACTGGCACTAGTACAAACTCGCTATTTAGAGACGTCAATTTCTCATAGGTCTCAGATGGTTTCTCGTTCTGTCTCAAGCGCATAGCTTCTAACAGCGCACCTCCTGAGCCAGTTTTTATTTGCGGCTCTAAAATACGTGACCTTAGACGATGAAAAAAGGAAAACGCCTCTAACAAGTACGAGTTGGAGACGTCCAATATTTCTGACCGCTTGCAAGAACTTCTCAATCTCAGACGGCCTATACTAGGGACCGTCTCCAATAGTAAGGCGACCTGAGTCAGATTCTAACAAATACCATCTCTAGAACTAGTGTGCCTTGAAGCGTATTTGTAAATCGACCGTCTCTAGTGTGTGTAAACTATTATAAATTGTAGCATGCTAATTTGAACCCGATCATAGCTGACATGACACATAATCATGATTCAGTAGCCAGATAGACAGATTAACTTAAGAACATATATATATTAGTAGCTCGATCGTGGTAAACATTAGACAGATATATATATAGTTGGGGAAATCCATACAAATTTAGCCATTACACATTATGGCGCAGTACATATAAAGTGCATTACATAAATCAACCAGCTAACATAATGCGTACTCTCTAAGAAACCAACGTTGCATTTATAATGGGCCACCCCGTGAAAGCTGCTGAACCATAATATGTACCTCTCCAATAGATTTTTCATTAAAGCAAAAAAGGACAATTGTATCCTGCTTTAGGTTGAAGCTTCTCACCTTCTCACATCCAGTCGTCAAGATTGCATTTGACGCAGATCCCATCTTTATCCTAACCATCTTTGGCTTTTTGATCTTCATTTGCCAAACATGGACATCAATAGGTTCGTCAAGGAGATTCTTTAGGTATTTTCTTGTGAACTCAACTCTAAATATCTCGGCAAGTACAAAGAATTGAAGAATTAGCATGCTTGTGATTACTGGAAGTATTTAAATATTACAGGGTAGCTTGTTGTTGATAACATTATTAAGAATATATCATCTTACCAGCTTGCACTTATTTTTCATGACAGATGAATAGGGTAGCCTATAGATGTAGTACTTGATTTCTGGTGGAAATTCGGGTTCACACCAGTCTAAAAGAAAGTCTACATGAACTTCTTTCAGATACATGTCGTTTCCAAAAAGACTCTGCTCATCAAAATCAGTGTCCCCTTGTATTGAGGCCCTGATGCAACAACAAATTAATGTCTACCGTCTAAACGCATACAAAACAAATGACTGCAATTTTGATGTTCTTTTGATACCTCTAAACTCAATCCTCTCGGTGATGATTGGAAATCAAAACCACCAAAGGTAAAAAAAATTGCCGTCGCTAGATAGCGATATTGCATCATCACTAAAAGTTTCCATTTGTTAAATAGATACATACAAAGAGCATCTTAATACAATCAAGATGCAAGCAGACTAATGAAGTGACAATTAAAATAGATACAGAGAGACCAATGAAGTGACAACTAAATCTCTAGTGCTAGAAGTGACAATTGCAGATTTTGAGATTTATACAAGGGGAAAAGAGTTGGGACAGATGCATGCCGGCTAGGAAGGCTCTCCTGACTATGTCGTCGGGTCTTTGCATCTCGGTAACCTTGAACCTTAAATTCGAGAAGAAAAATAGCAAATTCCATGGCAAAATTCCTCAATCGAAGCCATTGATTTAGGGTTTTGGGGATTTGGTTTTCACGCATACCTACGTGGACAACGAAGGGGGTCCTCGGAGGCGAGGGAGAGCGTTCGCACTGCAGGACCGGTGGCAGCGATGGTGGAGAGGCAGGGGACCGAAGGCGCCGATGGTGGAGAGGCAGGGGACCGGAGGCGGCGATGGTGGAGATACAGGGGACTAGCGGCGGTGGACAGTGGTCTGGGCGGACGGAGAAGAACAAAAGTGGCACAGATTTGAAATGTTTGTCCAGATATTTTTAGATATTTGCCGCCAAGGACTAGCCTCAGACGGCTACAAGTGGAAAACGTCTCTAAGAACAGCCGTTCTCTGAATATTTCATAATTTGCCGCCAATAACTTCCCTGGCTAAGACAACTAGTAATTTGAAAAGGCTAATATTCGGAACTCCGGATATATTCGGAACTCCGGATTTTGATTATCCTAAAATTTGAGAATTATTCATAATTTAAAGGCAAAGAAAGGTGTTTATACATGCTTGCTAGATTGAAATTGAGTCCCCTAAGACTAAATGAGGTTCATAAACTAAAGAAAATAATTTGCGTAATACAAACCTTGGATCTTTACCTTGAAAGGCATGACGACTAGTGTTCATGCGACTTGCTGCAGAGCAATAAGGTGCAAGTGTTATGAATTTGACTAGTTCAAATGTTTAATCATGAAGTGAGACCGTTTGGTTACTTAATTATGAATGTTTCGCCAATATAACTTTTTTCATGTACTCTTTGAAGGAAATCTCGTTGAGTGAATATTTGGAACTTCGAATATATTCAGAATTCTAGATTTTGGTTATCCTAAAATTTGAGAATTATTCATATTTAAAGGCAAAGAAAGGTGTTTGTACATGCTTGCTAGAGTGAAATTGAGTCCCCTAAGACTAAATGAGATTCATAAACTGAAGAAAATAATTTGTGCAGTACAAACCTTGGATCTTTACCCTGAAAGGCATTATTAGTGTTCATCCGACTTGCTACAGAGCAATAAGGTGCAAGTATTATGAATTTGACTTTTTTCATGTACTCTTTGAAGGAAATCTCGTTGACTAATTCATGAATGTTTCTTCACTAGTGTATATGAGAATCACTAGTACAATCATCAGTAATATAATTGAACACTATAATTTTAAGAAACTCCATATATAAAGGAGTAGATTAATATATAGAGAGAGAGTGAAATTGTCTTAAAACCACCAGAGTGAAATTGTCTTACATGCAACCGATTAATAATTAACTTATACAAAATAAGCAGGGACAGCATCAAGGAGACGCCTTAGCAGGGGCAGCAACAGGAGGGGCATACATAGCCTACTCCAGGGGAAACAGGTCAGTCTTGACATATTCCTGAAGGAATTTGCCGTACGCTGTATGTCGTGTCAAGGTCTTTGCCTGGTGCCACTGGCCTAGCCCTTTGCCAACGTCCACCACATGCTAGATCAAGCTGTCGATGTCCGAGTTGATAACTCTGCCACAAAATAAAATGGGCAAAACAGTTTCCCCCTACGGTGGAAACGTATCTGCCCACACCTCAACTTCCTCAGCACATAGCGGATCTTGTTGTCCCTGAAGTACTTGCTAGAGTCTACGTCATCAGAATAATCATATAGATTTTTAAGAACATAACTTAGAACTCATACATATGATTGACAACATATATGTAAGACAATATTAAATTGATTGAATCGGAGTTATATGTAGAACAAAGTCTACGGCCTCATAAGTGTCTTCAGGGATGACGTAAGCGAACCAAGTACCCATTGCACAACCTATTGTTCTCGTACATTGCCCCGGGTTCGCTAACTCATCCTTGAAAAAATCTGATACAAATGTGTACTGCCTCTCTTTTAAGGCAAATTTCAATCATTGGCCACAATAATATATATAGCAGAAACAATTCAAAGATCATACAGTTCATATGAGAATAAACCAGGGGCCTCATAATTTTTCTAGAGATGGAGTTCAAGAAACAAGTACCCATTGCACAACCTATTGTTTTTATACATTGCCCCGGGTTCGCTAACTCATCCCTAAAAAAATTTGACACCAATGTATACTATCTCTCTTTTGGGGCAAATTTCAATCATTGGCCATAATAAGATATATAGCAAAACCAATTCAAAGATCATATAGTTCATATGAGAATAAATCTGGTGGTCTTATAAGTTTTTCCAGAGACGTAGTAAGTGAACCAAAGTGCCAATAGCACAACCTATATTGTTTGTGTAGCTACCTCAGGTTCACTAACCCATCCCTAAAAAACGACACCAACAAATGTGTGTCGCCCTGCAATCTTTTGGGGCAAATTTCAATCATTGGCCTAAGTGAGAAACTGAAATGTAATTCTTACTATACACTATGAATGCATGCAATAACAATTGAAAGATCATATAGTTCATAGGAATAATATAGAATAAATCTGGGGGCCTCATAAGTTTTTCCAGAGGTGGGGTAAGTGAACTAAAGTACCAACAGTACAAGCTATATTGTTTGTGTATATTGCCTCAGGTTCACTTACCCGTCCCTAAAAAATGGACACCAACAAAATGTATCACCCCATGCAATATCTTGGGGCAAATTTCAATCATCGGCCTTAGTGAGAAACTGAAATGTAATTCTTCTACACTATGAATGCATGCAATAACAATTTAAAGATCATAGTTCATATGAATATAAAATAAATTTGAGGTCCTCATATATAAGTTTCTTCAGAGACGGAGTCAGCGAACCAAAGTACTAGCAAAATATATATTGTATTTTTGTACATTGCCTCGGGTTCACTCACTCGTCCCTGAAAAACCGACACCAATAAAATGTGTGTCACCCGCTCCCTTCAAACTTTTGGGGCAAATTTTAATCATCGGCTTAATAATAAATGCAGAAACAGTTCAAAGATGATAGCTCATATGTGTAGAATAAATCTGGGGCCTCATAAGTTTTTTAGAGATGGTGTTAGCAAACTAAAGTACCAAAATTGCATAACTTATATTGTTGTACATTGCCTCAGGTTCACTCACACCATCCCTAAAAAAATCTGACATCATATATATGTGTCTTCCCCTTGCACTCTTTTGGTGCAAAATTGAATCATTGGCCTCCGTAAGTAATAGAAATGTAATGATATATGCTTGTTGTGTACCGAAATCAACACTCAGCTAGCATGCCGTGTATAAACAAGCCGTGTATGAATAACAAGCCAAGTAAATATAAATTTACTAGGTGGCAGATGAGCAGATCTAATCAAATCTTTAAAACAATCGACCATTCAAACCATACATATTCCATACATCAAGAGCAAAAGAATCTATAGACGATTAATCAAATCCTACGTATGAACAGTGAATCTATGGATGCGACTAGAGAAGCTAGCGAAGTAGTACCTCAGACTCCTCATTGGAGATATCCTCCTCGAACTCGTCGTTCCCCGCAACTGCGTCGAGGAGTTATTGGTGTAGAGAATCCGCCGGTTGCCTCCGCCTGCCCCTCCCCTAGATCTGCCGCTGGCACCACGATGTTGTTGGCCACCTGCTGCTCGACGGCGACGGAGATCACTGTTGGTTGTATGGAGCCCGAAGCCTCGCCTGCTCGGCGACGAGCGGCGTGCGTGCCTAGAGCCGCCTTCGCCTACTCGGCGACGACCTAGCCATGTGTTGTTGTGCCTCCAACTGGCTTCACCTCCGGCTCGTCTCCATGCGTACGCTTCATGGCGCAGCTAAGAGGAGGGCAGTGGTACAAGCGAAGGAGCTTCGCCGCGCGCGGAAGGTATAGATTGGGGTTTTGTGACTAAACAGATTGAGGAAAATAACACGAGCTCGTGGAAGAAGAAGATCGAGCGGGTTTATATACACGAGACCGTTCGTAGTCCTCGAGTGGACACGTGTGAGTGTGGACTCGTGTGGATGGGGGCTAGAACGATCTCCACTTTTTACTTTGTATTAACAACACGCACACGGTACCTCGCGAAGGTGCACGATGCGAGTTTTCGAGGCGGACGGCATAATGGTCTGCCTCAGTGGACCCCTAGAGCCGTTTAATATTTCTGACCGGCTACGGTTGAGTGATCTAGGGAGACGGACAATAATTGCCGTCATATCAGGTTCCATTTAGAGGCGTTTTATTTTAACGAGCGGCTGAGGGCGTTGTCGTACTAAAGACGGTGCAGATTAAAAACCGTCTGAGGTTAATATTAGAGGCGGTAAAAAAATTACGACCGCCTGAGGGTGATGAACACAGCCGATGGATTGTATTTTTGAGGTAAACCGGCTCTAGTCACAATCTCTAAGTAGCGAGTTTGTACTAGTGTGGGTTTCTACGTAAATACTTGTGGAATTTGAAAGTACATTTAATATAAAAGTTTTTATATGGGTTCCAAACATAAAGGTGCTGCTTAAAAAATATAACCTGTAAAAAACAAAGTGACATGGATGTAAGAAATATTGTTTTTGTGATTCCAAGAAAACTATTGAGAATCTATTTTTTAAGTGTGCTTTTTGCTCATATTGTGTGGCATATTGTGTATATGACTTACATATCCCTCCATCAACCAATATAACGAATATGTTTGGAAAATTGGTTAATTGGAATTCATACAAAGACTAAGGCTAGAATACATATAGGTGTCTTTGTCTTATGTTGGTATCAATGGATACGTAGGAACAATCGTGTTTTTAACAATGTTGGATCTTCAAAAAAATTGCAGGTTATTCATACAACCTCCCATTAGATACAGCTATGATTTTTCCTTCTGCAGTAGGACCAGCGGGAACTTATGGTTATTGGATGCATCAGTGTGCTAATGGTCGCATGTGATATCTACTCCCAGGCTTTTTGGCAGCACACTAGGAGATTAGAGAATGAGTAGATTTGCTTTGTTTATTTTGTTCCACTTGCTTATTCATGTATCGACTTTGTGTGATCTGTAAATTATAATGATTTGAATCTTTGAACTTCATAATAAAATATATTGTGTGTAGCAATTGATGCATTGGCCGGGTAGTACCCTATTTTCAAAAAAAAAACTGATCTATCTTTGTGTTGGCCAATGAGGCAGTGCCCATGGCATGGATGTGATGCAGTTGAATCGAGTTCACTACAAGGACATGGAAATTGCACAATTGAATTGTCTTCTTTTCATAACATTATTCCTGGTAACTTCACTACAATAGAATGTTAGGGTATTTGCAACTTGTCGTTGCAGGTTTAACTATGCATTTATTAGATTGGATTTACACTTTAATTTCCAATATATTGATTGTCATATCTAAAATTTATGGCTATGATTTTAAATCAGAATCACAAGATTTAAGTAACAAATATGACACATGTGTTCCAATTAGTGCAACAGGTTGGTCCATCACGTAATGCACATTAGAACATCCCTAACTGATGATAAAATAGGGTAACCAGAAAAAGTTTTTGGGCATGAAAAATTGGGATATAGTGCACCAAAAAAAAATCTTCTTTTCTAGATGATGTATTTTAGATTGTTGCTCAATAGATAATGTAAAATAGGGCATGCCTGCCGCACCACACACATTCATTTCTTCTCCACAACTACATACATATACCAAACAAGTAATATGAAATTTCATATCAAATAAATCTAAACAAAGAAAACATAAATAGTACTTAATTATTACATCACAAAAAAAATCATCTAATAGTGCATCGAATACCACACAAATGAGCACACAAACTACATGGAGTTCATCGCATACAACATAAGACACAGAATTAAAACTAGTTTTTTACTTATACTTGACTTAACAACGGCTGAATCCAAAATATACGCAAGATCACCACATCACAGGAAGCATGTAACATAATTGATTTAGAGAATATGCGGAAAGTGTCTTTGGCACATGGGTAGCAGTGCTCCCTTCACTTTTAGATTATTGAAAATTTTAAAACCTCACACTTCTATGTCTCCAAAAATTATGGCATCAAATATATAGATAGATATTTATTGGAGAAGTATACACAAAAAATTCCGTTAAACTGAAATTTGTCTTTTTTGTATTTACCAAAATATAAAGTATTTTAATAGAAATTTTTTGCGTACACTTCTGTATATATTCATCTATATATTTAATGTCATAATTTTTGGAGACATAGAAATATGAGGTTTTGAAAATTTTAAAAATCTAAAACTGAAGGGAGCACTGGTACCCATGCGTACCAGATCCCTTCTCAAAAAAGATGCCCATGTAACATGGAATATACACGCGAGTAAAAGATGTCAGTGTTTTCTTAGTCTCCTACCATTGTGTTTGAATCTCTACTATCATTTCCACATTGTCATGGAGCCTTGTGTTTAGAGGCCGCTAGCTTTTTGCTCCACGTCTTCAGTTAGGTGTCTCCACAAATCCTTGTGAACAAAGGAATTGATGCAAGCTCCTTATGCTTCTTCCTAAATACTACCTTTGTTCCAAAATATCTTACCAAAACATGTTATATTTAGAAATGCAAGTAATATTATTTTCTGTGAGCCACCGTTTTGAAGTTCAAATTTGGCCTTAGGCCTCTTATATTTTCCATATAATATGGTGAGAATAGGAGCATGATCGTTGAGTATTATTTCCAAATATGAACAGAACTCATTAGGAAACTTTGCACCTATCTATTCCGTGAAAAACATGTTTGTAAGCGTATCTCTTGTTAGTCTGTGTGTAAGGCTGGTCATAGTGGGAGTATCATATTATTAGTATCATGCATATGATACTAGTGTATGATATTATCTCTATGGTGGATGGTATCATCTAGTAGTATAATAACCTTATTATATTTAATTATTTATAGAATCTCAATGCAAACTTGTGTAAGAAGTATTTATCAATAAAATTTCTAGTTTTATGTGATATGATACGATATCATATTATGATATCACTATCACTTCTCTCTTTAATAAATAATATGCCACATCAAATCTTTGCATGCATATTATGCATGGTACCACGTACTAGCGTGGTTAGACACATTGTTTTGAAATAGCGCTTACGGTCTGCACATGCCACCGGAGTAATGATAGGGCGGAGAGGACCTTATCCAGACTTCAAGATGTAGCCTCCGGCTCAACATCTCGAGATAGACACTGAAAAAAGACCTAAACAAAAAATGAGAAAACCTCCCATCAACGAGGAACCATGGTCTGCCACACCCCAGAGGCCCGGAGGCCACCGAGGCGGAGCAGACCAACAACGTCGCCGGCGGGAGTACAAAACCCTAGATGGGTTAGAGCACCGCCTCGAAATCGCCATTCTCCTTGAGTACCGGTTCGACGATTTGTTTGTGCCACAGGTACAAATCTAATGGGAGTTAAAGTTCACACAATATTTCATCCAACATCAAATTCCATGATCTGCATCTTGACTTAGAATAGTATGTCCTGCTCTTTCGGCCGGTCCGTTTACACTGCCCTGTAAAAGCTGTGAGGTTGGTTCCCGCTAAATAGTGACATGTCTTGCTATGTGGCGATGGATATGAAGCAAAAGTACTCGATGAAAAAGAGCAACAGTTAAATAAAATGTAAACTCCAGGTCTATGTCTGATTTGATGTCATGTCGTAATCATATAGTTATATATTTTTTAAATCATGCGTGCTTTAAGTGCATATTTGACGTGCTGCCCCGCAAAAAAAAAGTTGCATAATTGTGTTATTGAGCAATCACATATTTTTAAATATACGGTTACATGTAAGTTTCTATAAAAATTTACGCTTGGTGTTGCTAAAGGAACATATTGTATTTGTATAGATATATGGTTGTATATTGTAGTCTATGTATAATTGTCCGCGTATTGTATGGTAGGGGAGAGTAGGTCTCACCTTGTTTTGGCGCAGCTCCAAAAAGTTGACGGCCTACTCTGACGTTGATTGGGCAGGTTGTCCAGACACTAGACGGTCTACCTCGGGCTACTGTGTCTTCCTCGGTGCTAATCTGGTGTCATTGTCTGCTAAGCGGCAGCACACGGTCTCTCGCTCCAGCGCCGAGGCCGAGTACAGGGCGGTTGCGAATGTGGTGGCTAAAACTTGTTGGTTACGATAGCTTCTTCAGGAGCTTCATCGACCGGTGACTGATGCCACTGTGGTTTTGTGTGACAATGTGAGCTCGGTTTAAATGACATAGAATCTTGTACATCATCAGCGCACCAAGCATGTGGAGATCGACTTGCATTTTGTACGAGATCGCGTCACCACCGGCGAGGTCCGGGTTCTACACGTTTCAAGTTCTTCCCAGTTTGCGGACATTTTTACCAAGGGACTACCGTCGTCTCTCTTTTTGGATTTTCGGGACAGTCTTAACATTCGTCGGCGTCCGTTTACGACTGAGGGAGGGTGTTAGAATATATAACCATATTATATTTCTATAGATATATGGTTGTATATATGTAGTCTATGTATAACAATGCGTGTCTTGTACGGTACGAACTCTAGCTTTGTAAGTCTATATAATGAGCAATACAAGGCACAACAACGTGTGGTTCCCCTATCTTACAGATTTATGTGCGAGCCAACTATCTAAAAAGACCGATCTGATAGAAAAATATTAGTCAATATATTTATATTCAACGCTTCCCTCATATTGCGTGAGTAGGGTTTTAAAATAAGACCTCTTAGCTCTAATATCATAAAGGATTTATTCACTAGTCAACTATCTTAAAAGACTGATCCGTAAAAAAGACACTAAAAAATATATTTATATTCAACATCTGCATATTTGATCTACTTGGAAATGATAAAACTCTGTTATAAAACCACTTGACAAAATATAAAAACATTAGGTGGACACTATAAATTTCCTTATTAATTAACCAATCAAATCAAAAACAAGTCATTCAAATCACAAGGAGCACCATGGTGGCAACATCTATTGTACCCATATAACTTCCACCTATAATTCAGTTCAAACATCCTAGCTTGGTAATTTTTCTTCCACCCGGATGCTTTCCACCATGATTCCGCCCACCATCGCTAGCTCTGACACCACTATTGTGGCCTACTTTGCCGCCGCCATCTCCAAGACTACCTCCAGTGCCGACGCTTTTGTGCACTCCTCCACCTCCACCAAGGTTGCCGCCAGCGCCCTTGTCCAATCCTCCGCCAAGGCCACCACCTCCGCCTGCTCCTTTGCCCAATCCACTTCCTCCACCTATGCCATCGCCTTTGCCTGCTCCGAAGCCACCTCCAGCACCACCTCCCATGCCTCCGCCTACGCCACCGCCGCTCCCAAGGCCGCCTCCTGAACCTCCTCCAAAGCCACCTCCTGCACCACCACCACCTCCAAAACCTCCTCCCATGCCACCGCCGCTTCCTAAACCTCCTCCTTCGCCCTCGTCGTCTCCAAAACTGCTGCCAGCACCAGCTCCACCTCCGAAGCCACCACCCATTCCTGCACCAGAACCGGCTCCGACACCAAATCCTCCACCACCCATGCCTCCACCAACGCCACCACCAAAACCACCGCCCTTCCCTCCACCGATGCCTATGCCACCACCTGCACCATCGCCACCTCCAAAGCCTCCACCGCTTCCACCGCCAATGCCTCCACCAGAACCACCACCCATACCACCCCCACCTCCAAAGCCTCCACCGCTCCCACCGCCGACGCCACCACCCATACCGCCTCCACCTCCAAAGCCTCCACCGCTCCCACCACCAATGCCTCTGCCGATGCCACCACCAAAACCACCGCCTTTCCCTCCACCAGCGCCTATGCCTCCACCTGCACCGCCACCACCTCCTAAGCCCCCACCGCTTCCACCGCCAATGCCGCTTCCAGAACCACCACCCATGCCTCCACCTACGCCGCCACCAAAACCACCACCCTTTCCTCCACCACCTCCAAAGCCCCCACCGCTTCCACCGCCAATGCCTCCACCAGACCCGATACCGCCGCCGCCTCCAAAGCCTCCACCGCTCCCACCGCCTATGCCGCCACCAGAACCGCCGCCCATGCCTCCTCCGGCTCCACCACCGCCACCATCTCCCATGCCAGCACCAAGACCCGTGCCATCACCCAAGCCCCCTCCGGCGCCACCACCTGCCCCGGCTCCTCCTCCAAGTCCACCACCAACACCAACGCCCCCACCAGCTCCTCCTCCAAATCCACCTCCACCACCAGCACCCATGCCACCTCCAGCTCCACCCCCACCTCCGAATCCACCTCCACCACCCATGCCAACGCCGCCACCACCACCAGCTCCTGATCCTGCTCCACCTCCAAGTCCACCACCGGCCCCTACACCTGCTCCGCCTCCAAAACCTGCACCGCCGCCCATGCCACCGCCGGCGCCGCCCCCTACACCACCACCACCTCCAAACCCGGCACCACCCCACATACCTCCGCCCCCACCAGCACCACCTCCCTCTCCACCCCCTGCACCAGCGCCACCTCCAGCCCCTGCACCAACGCCACCTCCCACACCACCCCCTGCACCAACGCCACCTCCAGCCCCTACACCAATGCCACCTCCCACCCCACCACCACCTTTACCATGCTTCTTCTTCTTGTCGCAGCCCTTGGACGCAACCATGTCGTCGGCGCTCCACTCCACGGGCTCGCGCCACGCGGCGGCGCTGGCCGCCCACCCAAGCGCCAGCGCCAGCAGCAGCAGGCACGCCATTGCCTTGCTCCCCATCGGAGCCATGCCTTACTTCCAGCCGCGAGCTAGCTAGCCACTCAGTAGCTTCGTGGTGGTACCGCTCGCTCGCTCTGTGTGCTGGGGAAGCGGGAGGCGCCGCGCGTGGGTATTTAAACGGCAGGGAGACGTCATTGGCTTTGGATTAAATGGGCTTAGATACGAGCCTGCTTTCGGTTTGGCGGCGGGCAGGGGAGCGTTGACATGGCTGGACCTGGATTGATGCGCGCGGCGATCATGAGCGCTCTGCCTTGCTTTGGTTTGTGCAGCTAGCTGTTCTCTGCATCATGCGTTTGCTTGCTCGATTGGTTGCCACCTTTTAGCCTGTGACTTGTATAGTTGTGTGTGCTGCATGCACTGGATGGTGTACCTGCTCTGCTCATTAATGGCGAGGAGCTCGCAAAGAAGTGATGCGGGTAGGAAGAGAGAAGAGGCACAGCTCGGCGTGCACGGGAGTGATCGTGTCTGAGAACTGGCGATAAGCTCTTTCCTCTGCAAGTGGGCTTGTTGTCCATCCAGGCTACCAAATTGAGTCTGTTTTTAGGTGTTGATGCTTTAATCGTTAGCACTCTGTCAAAATTCTCCATTAACTTTCTCAAAAAAAAAAAATCTCCATTAACCTTATAGCAAAGAGGAATGTGAATGTACCGGTGTTATCGTGGCAAACTCGGAGATGAAGTTGGTGATAGTTCAGACAAAACCGAGCAAATCCACCCTGGCCAACTCGGGTCAAAGTGGGCTTGCGTGCGTTCTTATAAACACCAAGGCATAGATCGATCGAGATTATATACAAGACAGTAAGACAGCCGACTGTTGTTGACACAGTACAGAACACGTGCCATCAAAACTGCTAACTAGCTACGCCTACAGATGCCAAGGACGACATAAACATGGAAATAAAGACAAACACTGAGGAAACTGATCTAAGCACTGATAATTAGCGG
Organism: Avena sativa; assembly: GCA_916181665.1. Taxonomy (NCBI): domain Eukaryota; kingdom Viridiplantae; phylum Streptophyta; class Magnoliopsida; order Poales; family Poaceae; genus Avena; species Avena sativa. The sequence continues at coordinate 54,536,014 of OV702281.1, forward strand.
TCAGTATCTTCCCAGCGCTCATCTTCCTCCTTTCCTGAAGTGGGACTTGAGCTCCTGGGAGACGCAGAAGGCCGTGTCCATGGTGTCCTCGTCCAGGTGCCCGTCCTTGACGCCGCCGATCGCCAGGATCGTCCTCGCCCAGTCCTCGTGGAGGGTGGAGAACTCCGCCCGCCCTTCGCTCGACCGGAAGTTCCCCGCGATCTTGGACTTCATCATCTGCCCCGCCACGGACGCCTTCTCCACTATGGACATCGGGATCCCTGCCATCGTCGCCACCTGGAGGCCGTAGCTCTCCGGGGAGGCGCCCGAGGCGAGCCGGTAGAGGAAGGTCAGCTCCTTGTCGCCGTTGCCCCCGCTCTTTGGCCTGAGCAGGCAGGCCATGTGCTGGAGGCTCACGTGGGGGTGGGAGGCGAACTCCTTTGTCAGAGGGTGGTAGTGCGTCGCGAAGAGCAGACGGCATCGCACCTGTTCCACAAGGTGCCGGAACACCTGATGCGCAATACACAGTTGTCAGAACCATGAAATGTTTGTGAGATACATACTTGGAGATCCATGCACGAATGAGAAATGCATAAACAGAATATTAATACGACTACGTATGCCATGCTGAAAGTGGGAACTTGATTGGTTTTCTGACAGTCATACCAACTGCGGGTATGCCAAACTAGCTTAATGGTACAGATAACAAATGTCAGGATAGGACCTTAAGGGCACAGTAACAACATCTACAATGAGAAAGGCAATACCCAAGGGCATGCCAAGCACAGAGATGAAATAGTATGCTACAAGGATAACTTACAGCATATGCAATTGCATATCCATCAAAGGTGCTAGTTCCTCTGCCAAGCTCATCAAGCAACACAAGAGAATCCTCAGTTGCATTCTGGAGAATAGATGCAGTCTCGGTACATTCAACCAGAAAGGTACCTGCAGGAGTAAAAGTGAAGTCATAACGATTCAAGTTAAGGTCATTGCCATCTCATATCTACTGTAATTGATTACACAAGGCTGAAACTTCTATGAGTATTTTCTATTGAGAATCCATGGATTCACATATTTATATCATTACCCGCAAAAAAAAACATATTTATATCATGTAAAAATTGAGTTGTATTTCCTACGCGGCCACATTTGAGTATTTGAATATTGGAGTACATCATGTTGTGTGAATACATTTGTAGGCAGGAATCCACAAATGGCCAGATTCAGTTGTAGGACAACTCATGTATAAAAATGTATGTCAATTTTTAACTCCGTTGTGGGCCAAAATCAATATATTAGGTATACATGGCCAAATGTGTTGATTATGACTACTTACTTTCTCCAGACATAATCCGGTCTGTTGCACCAAGACGTGTAAAGATGGAGTCTACAAGGGTCAATTCACAGGATGTGCAGGGGACATAACAGCCAAGCTGCAGACAAGAAGAAATTCCATGTATACATTTAAAATAGGGAAGCCCAAGAGTTCGCAAGAATAAAGCATGAACCAAAATTTAGTTATACATACCTGGGCAAGTAAGATAGCTAAGCAGGTGGCACGCATTATTGTAGATTTCCCTCCCATATTTGGACCAGTCAACAACAATGCAAAGCGGTTATGACCAGACGAATCTTGGCCAAGAGATAAATCATTTGGTACAAGCCCAGTTGCACTTTCTGCAAAAGCAGAGGGATGCCACAGACCCTTCATCCGAAGTATAGGCGCTTTGTCTTTCAACAGAACACGTGGTCTGCACATGGTGCCAAATGATGACAATGCCATTGCTGCAAAGGACCTGAGGACATCGACCGTGCTGATTGTATTGATCACCAAAGACCATTCAGAAGCCTTTCCAACAAAAAGTTCCACTAAAAGAGCCAAGGTGTTAGCATCATCATCTTGGATATCATGATCCTGTCAAAACTCCCAAGATAAGTACTGATGGAACTCCGGAACACAGACAGAAAATAACAGAATAAGAACTGGTAAGTTGTTAGATTGATAGTGCACATAGATATTCTCAGCATATTCATACCTGGTACCGTGGAAAGTCATTGTTTATAGCCTCTTCAAATTGATGAACTAATTCTCCAAGAGAGCTCAGGGTTGGAATATCCACTGATTTTGACAGTGCTGAGATGCCATGGTCCTCTCTTCGTAAGACACTTAATAAGTCAATTCCAACCCGAAGGCCCTTGATAAGCGTGCCAAACGTTTTAATCTGGATGCAGAAAATCCGTGTGTCATTACTCAGTAACATAGATACAAGAAAGAAGACAAACTTCATGTTTTGCAAAGATGTGCACCTCATTGACTGAATCTAGATCATGGAAAGAAAATCATAAGCTGCAGTAAACTTGGCAAGCTAGGATTGAAAAAGAAAAGAACAACCACTAACCCGTCGCTTTAATATCCTTTCACCAACAAAGGGCAACAGAACAGCAGATCTTAGCCCGACAGTGGACCTAACTCGTCCAAGTAACCTCTCAAGGTCAGGAATTTTACGGAGATGCTCAAACGTAATAGAGCCTACCCCACAATTTTGAATGAAGCCCTCAACTATATCGAGCCTTCTATTTATAGCATCAACATCCTTTAGCGGATGGCATATCCATCTTCTTAGAAGCCTCTTACCAGATGCGGTTATGCAGTGATTAAGGTGCTTGTACAGAGTACCTGCAACAAAGTAAAGAGTATACAAAGCTTACTTCGTCTGTATGATTGGATATATTAGGAAAATTGCCACAGCAGGCTACAGAAATAACTTGAGCAGAACATAGGTAGAAGGTGTAATCCTACCTGATGAGCCACCATCAAAACTATTGCTAAAAATCTCCAGGTTCACAAGAGTCTGACCATCCATCCTTAGGCAAGTTTGGTACACACTGTAAGGTAAGACTTCCCCATTTTTTAGAGCATCGTCTAGCTGTTTTCAGATTGTAGTTTATCAGAACTTGAACACTTCAGGCTGAAGTTGTAGCAAGCAGTCTTATGACAAGCACATCAAATACTCTATTTACTTGCAAAAGTAATTTTTTTACATAACACTAGTTTGAAACCAGAGCACCTTTGCACATACAATTGATAATGTTGATAAGGACAGCATAGAAAATGAGAAAGTTTTGTATTATATTATAAAAAAAATGCAAATAGTTGTATTTAAAAAAACTGGAAAATTATGTCTAATGGCGATGTTCTTTTTAAGCTTGCTGAAAAGGGAAATGTCACTAATGGAACAATTCATTGACAAACTTAAAAGTGTGCAACAGATGTAGTGGAAACAAAAGAGTGTTTTGAGATAAGTATACCATAAGCCTAGTCAAATGACCAATAAGTCCACCAAGTGCACAGACAACTGCATCTTGATTTGCTGTGGAATCTAATGCAGATAACCAAGAATCTGTAGATGCTTTAAAGTATCCTTTAGAATATACTAGCATCCGAATTTGTGAAGCGTCAGAGAAATCAGTCCCAGATAGTGGGGTCAGCTGCATTTTCACAGAGCCTGCAATTACAAGAAAGGTGTTAAACTTCACAACTCTGATATCAGTTCAAAAGTTATGTGACAAAAGACCTATCATCTGTCAGCAGCTTAGCCTATTTTGTGAAAGAAGGTAAAAGAATTCCCATGTTATATACTGGTAACAGAGAAACCAGACATATAAAGAAACTAAAGGAGCAAGAGAATACAATATTTTTACCTGCTGAAGCATATTTTATCATAGATTTATGACTTTCTCTTGAGAGGCCTGACAAGAGAAAACATATATTAGTTTTTTATATACATCAAGGTTATACAAGATAAAAAGGCCTACTGACCTGAAGATTCATAGATTATCTCCCTCGGAGAAATCTGAAAAGGAACATACTACTGAATCATCCTTTCTGATATATTAAAACAAAGAGAATGAATTGCAGCAGAAAAGAGCCTACCTGCACCAGCAAAGCCCCTAAAGCTGCAGAAGAATCATCATCACAGAGTGAACCCACCCAAATTTTAAGAGCGGCATAATCTAGAAAAGCAAATCCATAGACCCGAGAACCATTAGAAGTTAGAGTAACCTGCAAATTAAAAAAAAATGTAAAGTCTGCATTAGGTCAACTTCGCCTACATGTTGATAAAAACTAATTCAAGATTCGTTAACTCACGAAACAAATTGCAGGAAAAAACTATTTCTCGGTAAAAACTAAGATGCATAGCACTACACGTTTCATGGGAAAAGGACACTGGAAATGACATTTTAATAACAGATAAGACCAATAGCTGAATGTAGTACGAAGAAATGTCTTCTGCACCTATTGCCTTACTGGTTCAACATATTTCTATGATCTTGCCATAAAACTCTACATATTTATACACAGTGGCCAACTAGATTTTAGATTATGCATGTCCTTATGTAAATTTATGTGGATATTGTGTCCAAAGACCACAAGTTTGTAGTTCTTTCCTGTGTTTTGAGGAAATAGTATCCTTTCTATTATCAGATGGTTAGCTTTCATTGTAGTTTATGTCTTCTCAAATGTATCAGATGGATTTACAAAAACTAGACCTAAACACAGTGGTCCAAATGCAATGTATTGCTTCATTAGCAAAAGCAAACCTCTTTCAATGCAAGAAGATGAACAGCATCAGCCCCTATGTTGCTGTCAGCTGCAGTTGATGGCGTAGATACATGAACTAACTTTCTTTCAATGACCTTGCAAAATGAAAAAAAAAGTAATGGTTACACTTACATGCAGTCAACCCCTTGTAACTTGAACAGATATGTTTTGTGCATTGGTCAATGCAGATACCAGGGGTACATATGCATTCAAGTGTGGCTGCACACACCACGGGGTATAGAGCTACTACCTTCATTCCTTTCTACTTCCTGTTTTAGACCATGTAAGTCTCCACTCTCCAATGTACATGTTTCATCATTACTTTTGCAGTCACGTGTTAATGGAAGTTACCAAAAACTAAAGTATATTTTATTATTTATGAAAAATCTATTTATATCAATTGCATGTAATAAATGCAAATAATGTTGAGTATATAACACATTGGTGGTCAAAGTTTCTCAGGGTTGACTGCATACATTCTAAAAAGGCATCCGATAAGAATGTAAATAGAACACTTACTGAATTTGGTCCTCTAGCTTTAGCCTGTACAGCAGATTCCATTTGTTCTATCCTTCCAACTTTATATCTGGAGAGAAATGCTATATGGATGAGCAGTAGAGCAGAAAAAAAATCCAACACTATGGTCAATGGAAGTGCCACAATAAAAATCATATATAGCATTTAGAAGGAAACTAAATGGATTGTGGAAAAGGCAATTGAACAGGTATGGAAGAGGCAATTGAACAGGTACAAGTTTTCTGGAACTCAGCAAACTGGCACATAAACCGACAAGGAACCAATTTTTTGTGCATTTCTCATATTATCATCAACAAGAGTACAGATAGAAACAAACATATGGCCTATAAATGCCAACCAGAAAAGGTGAAAAACTGAGCGTGAACTTGCTGGTGTTCCAGATAATATTGAGATAAAGTATAAGAAGAACAAGGAGCTTACCCCCGAGCTAACAGCTTTTCAAAAGCATCATCAATCCCACTCTCTGAAACACCAACCTTCAAATAAGATGAACAAATTAGTGGCATGTGCCATGATATGATAATAAAGCTACCAAAAGGTGGCATAAAGGTCCCTTTTCTTCAAGAAGGTTTAGTACAAGGAATTGGTTGAAACAAAACATGAAATACTACTATAATGGCCAAAAGAATATGAATAACACAAGCTGCTGAGGATGAACCGAAAAATAAGTTGTGTATTGATAAAAGTTTGGAAGAATCTAGCTAGTTTATTTCCATGTTGCCAACAGAACTATACCACAGAGAGTATTGTCTAAATACCAGTACAAAACAATATAGCATGTACATAATAATTTAGAACAAATGATCCAGCAAATGATATCTGTTACTCAAAAGCAACAAGTAACCATGAGCTGTATAGGAAATGATTTACAATCTAGCAGGACCAGTACAGCAGACATTCAGAAGTCAGAACCAAGCGACAAAATAAGAATGGTCACAGTTTATGCTTTGGGTACCTGACGGCACTTTCCCACCCCACTAATAGTCATTTTCCAGTCAAGTTCCTTTTGGCCAATCTCAGCATCTACTTCATAGAGCTCATAAAACTTTCCCTGCATACAGGAAAAAACACTTCCATAGGTTATATGTCAAATACCATAACAATCTGGTCAACATCATTAATATTAGGGGTTGGGGAGGGGGTCAAAGCAGCGTTCAAAACTGTGAGGTGTAAGCAGTCTGAGAGGATAAGAACAAATGAAGGACCCCAATATAAAACAAATAACATTTTGGACTATTAACCGGAACAAACACCATTTATCTATGTCTAACTTCAGGTGTGTATATGTCAATATGCATAGAGTGATTGAGTAAAACTGCTTAAAATTATGACCAGCAAACAAATAGTTGCACAGTAGTAAAAAGCATTTACTGGCTGTCTATAGGGAAGCTCAGTATGCACCAAGGTATGATAGATACTGATTAGCATTGCAGTGATCTTTCACATCATAATCCTAGACAGTAGTCTCATGAGTCATTGATGATGGAACTTACCACTTTGAAAAAGAGAACAACATCCATATATTTGCACTTAACAGTCCAGTATTGCTTTTGAGATGTTGACATCTTTCTCAATGCATCAGGTGGGATAAAAAGTGTTCTCTTGTCATAAAGTGGATCATCTGGCCGCCTTTTATTTGCATCCCTGATATTCAAAGGATTCAGCCATTCAAATTTACTGCGTGCACTTTCAGCCATTTCATCTTGAACCATCTTCTCAACTGGAGAACAATGGGTTGATTTCACCTTCTTGTTTGAATTCCACAACGGAGAGGGGTGGTTATTGGCAGCCATGCATTCATCCTGTTGAACTCGCTTGGCACGAGGAGCCACTGCTCGTGTCACTGGCGTTTCTGGTTTCAGAGGAACAGAATCAAGTTCCAGAAATTGTGTAGCAGGTGCTCCAATATGCTTACTATTCATAAACCCTGAGAAATTTTTCTGCAGCGGACTTCCATTTGAATCAAATTCCGCAAACAAATTAGTTGCTTTAATGTATGAAGGATCTGAAGACCCAGAGAATAGCTTCTTTGAGTGTTTAACTCTAGGAGTATCATTTGAATCAAGTCCAAGTGGTGTCACTGCTCTAAGATATTCACCACTAGAAGAGTCCAGTGAGAACTTCTTCGATGAATGCTGCAAAAGAGTTGGACCTGAAGCATAGTCTGATAAAGGTGTATTTGCTCCACAAAAAGGCCCAGAAATGGTTCTCTGATTCTGGGAAGGAGTTTGTACATCAAATTCTTCAAATACTGAAGTAGCTTGAATGCGCTGATTACTGGGACAATCTGAGGATAATTTCTGCGGATACTTCTGGACCATGGTTTGATCTGAACCGACTTCTGGGAACAATGTGCTTGCTCTAACAAATTCATCGATTGAAGACTTTGTGGAGTACTTCAACGGCTCCTGCAGAGGACTGATGTCTGCAAATATCGTGGTTTCTCTGCTATAGTCGTCACTGTATGGTCCAGGGAATAATGCACTTGGGCGTTCATTTGAGGTGTCTTGTTTTTTACCAAGTAAGGCTCTCTCCTCGACATGTCTAACCTGGGCAGCGTCTTTGTTTCTGCAACAAGCACAAGAGCATCATCATGATGGCACAGAAAAAACAAGACAATGTTTTCCAAAGTACAATGAAATGCCTGATGTGGCCCATCAAAAGGTGGAAAATCCACCAAAGGAAACCAACAAAAATACTATCTGGGGACTGACCAAGAACAAACATCTGACATAAACCTAATAGCGCAGACACAAATGCACCCCATCCAAACAACCATTAATCCATTGCAGCAAGTGTACATCCAAGTGAAGGACAGTTAGCAGAGTTAAACAATGAACCCAGAATACAATAACCTTGAGGCTAACTACAACAAAAACGGAGGAAACCACATGAACTTATGAATCGGTAATCAATGGTGCAGCATGCTAGCCCATACGAATTGTTCCATTTGACTGTCTGAGGCAGATTCAAACCTGATGCTTACTTTGGTTTCAGTAAACAACAGTTGGTTTTCTCTCCGTGCTACAAACATGCAACTGCAGAATCAAAACATAAATTGCACAAAGCACTATCTAACAGACAAAGGCACTAAACGAATGATTAAGCGTACCTGATTTAGTACAAAGTTGTACTGTACTAAATCAGCTACACTTAATATGGAATGGAGGCAGTAGGAGTTAAGAGAAACGATTTTGACTGGTGAGGACATTGCGGGCCAAAAACTACCAGGCGCGAGAAGTGCAGTAACCAAAAACCAGGGACCATCAGGAGCTAAGCCCATGAGAAGGGGATCAAAGACGGTGCATCGATCTCCTCCGTCCTCCATACTGCTACTGGCCACACAGTCGCACTAGAACCAACAAACGAAACCTAACAACAAATCGATCGAATCGCCATCCGCTGTCGAGTAGTAGCAACCTAAATGAATCCGCCCGAAGCCATGGGATCGCAGTTTAACAAATACCGCAGCAACCAGCACAGCTAAACGGCCCCAAACCCAGACAGAACCCTAGCATCCCACCGCTGCCGAGAGCTAGCTGGAGGAGCGCGTCCGTACCTCCCCTGCGACGGCGGCCGCACGAGCCTCTCCATGATGCCGTCGACCGAGGACGCAGTGGGAGGCCGCGGGGGCCTCTCGGGGGTCGTGCCGGCGCCGGCGCCGGCGCCGAGGGGGTCTCCCGCGGAGCTCCTGCGCGGGTGGAGGAAGGAGAGGATGGATTGCTGCTGCCGCCGCGGCTGCATCGCGGTGGCCGGGAGGGGCCCTGGGAGCTTCGAGGTGGAGTCCGCGCTGGGAGGGGAAGCGGGGGAGCAAGAGGGGAATGGGAGGGAAGAGGCAAGAGGGGCGAGGGAGATGAAAAAATTTGAAGGAACAAGGGAGACGAAATTGGTTGGGGGAATCTGCGAGCGGGAAATGAAAGCGCGAGGCCGTGCAGATGGTTTTCGGTGTGCGCTTCAACCATCCCGTCTAAAATTTTCACCCCATTTCTTTCTCTTTTTTCCTCATCATATCCAATCCACAAAAATTATGGTGGAGTTACTGGAGTACATAAGACATATTTTTGGCATGCAATAATTTGAACTATTATATTCTATTGCGTATATTTCGACAACATTTTTAAATTTTTTAGATCTATATATGGTGGAAGAGATACCCACCGCTTGTTTCATTCAATTTGAAAGTACCCTGACACGGCCATGTTCTTACAAACATAGGTGAAAACCAACATAATTGAAAAGGATTATAAAGTGGTTCCAAACAACTCCACAACAGATTCAAACCTACAAGAACGATATAGAAAGACACGAGGAAGGATTCAACCTTGTCGGATGTGTGTTGACATAAAGGTAGTTCGTCATCTCTACTCTTCATCAAGCCAACCGAATGTGGCGATATGGTTGCCGATCTTGCCAAAGAACTTCAGTCACCCTTTAGGGGAGGGAAACCTAAAGGAGGGAGGACCAATGAAAGAGAACAAGGAGATCCGAGACTTTGGTTGCTACCCTAGCAAGCACCCTCCACTCTCTCCCTAGGAGAGGAAGCCCAAGAGAAGGGAGACCCACTGCTAGAGATAAAAACAACCAAAGAGACGGGCCAAGAACTTTTTTAACTGTGCTTATGGCTAGAGAGAGACACACACATCCAACACACACAAAGCAAGAAGAACTATGCTTTGCATGATGTTGCCCATCCACATCAGGCCAACTGTGCCTGATTATATGGTTGTCGCTCTTGTCGACGACATCCACTCACTCTTTGTGGGGAGGAAAAACTCGAGCAAGAGGAATGATGTCTGAGAATACGCCCTTCGGGGGAAGACGCCTTGAAGGAGGGAGGAAGCTACACGAGAACAAAACAACCATGGAAATGAAACGAGGACTCGCTAACCTGGCATAAGAGGGGAAGATCAGGCAGATTGGAGAAGGACGAAGCATAGTACCCATGGGGATAAACTTGTTGGAGCATTGGAAAAGTGAACAGCAGGGAGTAGGAGGCCAAACTTTGAAAGGAGGAGGAGACGACACGGGTGCTGAAAAGGAAGAGGAGACGGCGACACTGCATCTCTAGAAAGAGGAGAGGGGATACACCTTCAGGTCAACATTGCAGATAGGCTAGCAATGACGTTGTTCCAAAACGATGCCTTCAAAAAGGTGAAGACACCCACAAGCATGGTCATAGCAGGGCTTTCATCTGAAACCACCATCACCAAAACCATGAGTAGGTCACCCAAAGAGCAACAACATGACAAGACCATCTCACACGAAGGTTGCAAGCACTTGGTGCAACTCCATGACCACGCCTCCAACAAGATCAACGAATCTCGACGTCGTTGTGGTCGTCTCAAGCACGAAGTTGAAGCATGGATTTCTCCGAGAGAGAATACCAAAAACACATGAACCAACTAGAGGGAGAGGCTAGCCGAGGCATGATACCTTCAATCCGGATTACGGATGTAGTATAGTTCTTTTTCCCTAGTAGAACTAGGTTTATCGAATCCTCGGGAAGCAGAAAGAAAAGTGAAGTTACTTAAACGGACCTTCGGGAGTTTTAGAATTCCTTTTTTGTTTTCACCGGACCAAGAGTTTGCGATCTTTTTGTTGTTGACGATGGAGAGAGAGAGGGTCTGGGCTTTAGGTTTCACTAGAAGTTGTGCAAAACATCTGATGAGAATAAAATATAATAATAAAGTATGCATGTAATTGTTATAGCAAGATAATTATATGTGGGCAGTGCATCCATAATTGTTATTGCCTCTGCAATCGCTTATAGCAATAACCTACTAGTATCATCCATAGAAAAAATAGACTAATGATATGCATAGTGATGTCACCGTTAATCCCAAATAAATCTCTCACATACAGCTGTACTACCCCTTCTGTTACTGGGGTTCCCAACCTACAGATCAGTCATCACTCACACTCCCTATACCTGGATCAATCCTTGGGGTCTTGGATACCTGAAAAGTCCTTAGATTGAGGCAAGAGAGGGTACAATAATCATCGTGTCATACAAACTAATACATAATCTCATCTAGGATAAATAACATGCACAGAAAGCTACATGGCTAGGCTGAAGCCCTTAGCCCAAGGAGAATTACTCACATATAGAGATGAAATCAAAAATCATAAACATTATAATAGAGATCATAAGATTGATAGAAAATAGTATTACAATGTCGCCAATTGGAGAAGAGATCTACTATTACAAGTGGTGAAATATGGCTATGGTGGTGGAGAAGGGTTTGGAGATTAGATCTAGATCTCTTCCTCCAGTGTGGTGGCTTCTGGTGGCAGGAAGAGTTGTGGTCGAAGAGAGAGAGAGAGAGAGAGAGAGAGAGAGAGAGAGAGAGAGAGAGAGAGAGAGAGAGAGAGAGAGAGAGAGAGAGAGAGAGATTTCTCGCCGCCTGAAGCCTCATTATAGAGGGGTCCCTTTAAGAAAGTTGTTCTGTTTGACCTAACAGAGTCGATGGCAACTATACGGCCGAAACTATATGGCCGGAATTTTATTCCTGTCGTATAGTTGGTTGTTAAAGCTTCTGCCTCCACTTCACGGCTCATGGTTTCTTTGACGTGTTGGAAATGTCGTATTTTTGACTTTAATGTAGTGATTCCCATCATTATACGTCATTATCTGCGTAGGGAAAAAAAGAAAGGATTGCATACCCCTTTGATAATTAGGCATTAGTGGCAGGGTTTAGAGAGATATTTCATGAAATATATGAATAATGTCCAGTTTAAATACAGACGTGGATGGCTATATTTCACAGTCATCAACCTCCCCAAGCTTAAACTTGATCGTCCTTGAGCAAGAAAACCAAAATCAAAAAGTAACTCGGCATTTAAACTGAAATAACGAGATGATGATTTTACTCATGATTGGTAGTCTCATGTTTCCTCCACTTTATTAATCTGAAAAACTTTAGCATAGGTAGAGTAATGGCAAGCATATCATACGGGTTTCATGAATCCTTATCGCGCAGCAAAATTATTGTGAGCATGGATGATTCAAATGAGTAAACTTTATTCCATGTCATGTAATCAACTCACAAGCTTGCCTTTAAACAATAAAATATAATCGTGTAAAATTAAGAGTGTGAGAGTTCTTCATGAAAAGCATATACACTAAAGTACCTCAATTCTCCCACATCAATAAATCAAGACTTTTTAAGCACTACTTTTCCATTAATTGTCCTTCAAGAAATTCAGTTCTTAAGTAATTGAGAGCATGTCAAAAAAATTCATTAGTTTATCGGGTTGTGATGGACACTTGTGGAATCACTAAGGTTTTTGTTCCATTTGCATAATGATTACTCATATCAGCCAGAGGAGTGATTCCATCATGTTTACAGCTACCTGAGATTTCCAAGAATCTTACCTATTATAGCATTACTGCTACAAATGTTTAATCAACTTATAGCCGAAATCTAGGAGTTTCATCCATGAAGATCGTTCGTAGGCTAGCGGAGTTGTTGGCATCCCATGAAGTTTGACATGCATAAAGCTATATCATTCTTATGATTCACAAGTCAAACTTTGGCATGCTCACAAAAAACCACTAAACATTAATTTAATTGAACAAATCCTTTCAAAGAGAGCTATTAGGTTAATCATTAATTTCTATGGTGTTCAGTGTCTTTAGGAATAAGCTTTCAAGACTAAAAAATACAACACCCAAGCCTTTAATTGTGAGACTTTTTCTTATTTCAATTGTTTAGCAAATTTTTAGGCGAGACTTTGGTTAACTACAAGAGCTAGAACAAAATGTAATAAACTAAATACCCATGCAAACAAAATTTTACTACAATATAGAGACTCACTCCACCGATATAACATCTTATCATTTACTACTAACGAGTATGGGTTTCTCAAACTTCAAAAGTGGGGAGTCATAAGGCATACCTCTCATGTTTGGTTCCACTTCTCTCTTCCCTTTTGATTTTGTTTCTTGGGAACTCGAAGTCGATCACTCTCCTGCAAATATATGAGAACCTCGAGGCGAAAAGAAAAGAAAGAGGAAAAATAAAGATAAAAGGAGAAATCTTTTTGTGGTTTTTGAGAAGGGGAATTAAAGAATAGAAAATTGGCGGCAAAGCTCGGCTTGAAAATCTCGGAAACAAAATAAAATAACTAAGGATAAAGTGTTGGGGAAACCAACACGAGTGCTTATAAACTCAAATAAAAGAATAACCTCGGAAATAAAATAAAGCAAATGAACGCCAAATAAAAATAGATAGAAAACCTCCCCAAGCTTAGGCTTTTCCAAGCCCTTGAAATCATTGAGGTGGCGGAAAAAAGTTGTAACTCCAGTTCACAAATTGAGTTGATAAGTTACTTGTTGTTTCTTGGAGGTTCAGGGCGAGATTATGCATCCCCTCCACAGTCCCTCCAAGTTCTTGGAAATCTTGATATGTAGCGAACCGGTTCGGTGGTTGTTCTCCTTGATGAGGAACTTCTTGCTCCTCTTCTTGGTCATCCTCCTCCTCTGGAATCTCCTCCTCGGGTTGATGTTGTTCAACATGCACATCATATAGCAAACATACCTCCTCGATAGAGAAGAGACCATTAGGCAAAGGAGCGGGGTAGAGACGCCCAGCTCCTGCAATATGCAAGTAAAAACCACCACCTCTCCTAGTGAGCATTCCACAAGCTTTTAACGTAGAAAAACCAACACGTCGTTGATGGTCCTGGTTAGGACTTCGTTGGAAACCCCAAGAGCAAGGTGTGATGAGCACAGCAGCAAGTCTTCTGTCAGTAGAGACTGAGGTTATCGAACCAGACGGAGTAAGGAAACGTCACACAGGTGTTGCAAGCAACGCGGAGACTTGCACAACACAAACTCAAGACTTTGCCCCAACAAATCAGTGAGGTTGTCAAGCTCATTGGTTTGCTGTAACAAAGGTAATGGTTTGCAGCAAGTAAACAAGTAACAGTGGAAGATGTATCAATGGTAAAGATTGGACCGGGGTCCATAGTTCACTAGAAGTGCTCTCCTTAGATAAACAATATGGCATGAAGGGTAAACAAATTACATCAGGGCAATTGACAGGAACTGAGCAAGACATAACAATGCAATTACTAGTCAGAAAGATCCTATGAGATTCGATTGGGCAATACAACAAGATACATAGATCGCCATCCAACTGCATCTGTGACTAGAAGTCCACCTTCAGGTTATCATCCGAACCCCCTCCAGTATTAAGTTGCAAGCAGCAGACAACTACTTTAAGCAATGTGTGTAAGGTAAACAGTCCACATGTTCCATGAACAAGAGACCGTTGTTTTCTCCCTAGTAGCAACAACACATCTAAAACCGAAGAGATTATTGTCACTTCCCTTGGAAACTAGAGACATGAACCCACTATCGAGGATAAATACCCCCTCTTAGAGTCACTAGCAACTACTTGGCCAAGATAGCTACTAACAACGAAGAGCATGCAAAATCACAAACAACACATACATGATAGAATCATAAAGACAAAACCATTAATCAAACCAACATAATAATCTCAATATCCATCAAATCCCTGCAAACACAACATGCATGATTACAAATAGATTAGATCTTGATCATGAACGGAGCTCACAAGATCTATACATGAAAGCACAAGGAGGAGATACAACCATCTAGCTACTACATGGACCCATAGTCCAAGGTGGAACTACTCACACATCATACCGGAGAGAAGGCCTCCAAGATGATCTCCCCTCCGGTAGGGTGCCGGGAAGAACTTCAGATCCCCCTCGATCTAGGGACAACAGTGGCGGCGGCTATAAAAGTTTTCATGGAGATTTGATCGGGTACTTAGGGTTTCTGCATCGGGGGCTTCTTATAGGCGAAGGGGGAGTCCGAGGCGGTGGCCAAGGGCCCCACACCCTGCCTAGGCGCGAGGCAGGGCCCACCCGCGCCTATGGGGGTCTGAGCACCCTGGCCCGCCTCTCCGGCTCCCCTCTGGACTTCTTGTTCCCCACGGAAAGTAATTGACTTTGACGTTTGTCCCGTCCAATTTCGAGAATATTTCCTTACTAGCTTTTCTGGAACCAAAAATAGCAGAAAACAGGCAACTGGCACTGTGGCAACTTATTAATAGGTTAGTACCAGAAAACATGTAAAAAAACACCTCAAAGTGTAGACAAAGCAAAGCAAAGTAGATACTAAACAAGCATGGAGCATCAAAAATTATAGATACGTTTCCGACGTATCAAGCATCCCCAAGCTTAATTCTTGCTCGTCCTCGGGTAGGTAAGTGATAAAAAGAATAATTTTTTAGGTGACATGCACCCTCACAATAAAGATCCAACCATTTGCAAGCATTTAAAGCTGGGATCAAAGAACTCTAAACATGTGCATGAAAGATGGAGTTATAACAATGGGACATAGTAACTATGCATGTAACATGAAAGGCTACAAACAAAGATCATGAATAGCATGCATTTAAAAACGTTTGTTTGTTTCACATATAGAAAACATAGCATAATGGCATTCAGCTTGTCCCTCATATAGTAGCAATATAGATGCATAGGACACCTTCAAAGTTCACAAGGGTGACTAGAAACAAATAGCACAAGAACAAGTAATATCACAATATGCATCAATCAATAAGCTTTGGAACACTGGACACAAAATGACAACTATGCTCTCTTAATGGTGCCTAAAGATAGAAGGTGGAGACTAAATAGTGGTGGAAGAAAGGCCTTTATAAAGGAAGCAGGGATTTCAAGTTTCAAAAAGAGCTTTCAAAAATTATGGTACTTGTTAGCTTTCAGCCCTCATTGCCCCTATCATAAGCATCTTGAAGTGGTTAAGGTTAAAGTGAACAAAGATGGAGTATATGCTTGACGAAGTATAAGTTGTCAATCTCAAGTCCCTTGAATACGAGGGCCACACCTCATGCTACTCAACTTTAGTCACCTGTAAGTTCTTGTCATTATACGTATTTGCATATCATTGAGAACCGCCAACGGGGTACCCCTTGCACATGGTACAGGAGCTATCCCATAACCAAAATGACAAGGCAAGCAGACAATGAGCATCTCTGCAATTTTCTTATTTACCATGGGAATATGGTGCTTTTTTCTCTCTTTCCTCTTTTCTCAATGTGTCTCTTTTTTTATAAGAAGAATGCTTCATAGATGTCACTATGGTGATGCTGCAAGTTTTCACCATGATTAGGCATGGCTTAGGCTAGCGGCCCAGGCGTTTCTCTAACACGGGATACAAACTCCATGGACTTACAAGTTCCCTCTTTATTTCACACCGGTGACATCCATAGACAAAAGAGCATGATATCAACTGAGTACAAAGTACAAGTGCAATGTTGAAAATGTTCTCCGTGACAGCACGGTTCTGCTAATTCCAACGTATAAGTGCAAGCATATACAACATAGATGACACAATAGTTCAAGTTTATTATGGGAAAAGAATATAAAGTGTGCCATCAAGTTCGTGAGGGCTTTAATCACTAAGTTTTCGCATAACAAAATAGTTTTAAATTGGAAGATAGTTGAACATAAGAATATACTTGGAATGGTGTAACACACCATGCATAGGAGTTTATAGTGGACACTTTGGAATAACTTGGTTTCTTGGGAGTTGGAAGCATGAGTAGAACTTACTCATACAAGTGGAGGCTAGCAAAAGACTGGGAGCAACCAACTAAGAGAGCAATAATGGCCATAATCATGCAGAGCAACAAAGCATTACTAATCAAAGCATAGAGTGGTACTACAAGTCAAGGACTAAATGATCATAGAGGCTAATAGTGACTTTTGAGAGTCATAACATGGCGTGAGCATGTGCCAACCCAAACAAAGCATCAAAGGAGAATACCACAATGCTATGCTTTTGCATGCTAAAACAACGCATAATTCTTTCAAGGCACACTAAGCAATCCCAATTGTTTGTAACAAGACATGCTACAGCAATAATCACTAAGCATAAGGTCAAAACAACACCTAGCATGTCATGCTAAAGTCTAAGTCACACTCAATGCAAGCTCCTCTTGCACTTACAAGCAAGAACTTACTACTCCTTTCCAACACCAAGCAGCTTATTTGCAAAACAACACAGTGAGAACGGGGGTCCAAACTACTCAAGAAAACTAAACAAACTAAGCAAAGCAAACGAAAACTAAGACGCTCCAAGAACAACACAACTGTGCATGAAACAATAAAAACAAAGTGTCTAGACAGACCTGAGCTTTTTATTGATGAAGAGGGGGATGCCTTGGGCGTACCCAAGCTTTGACGCTTGTACTTCTTGGATATTTCTTGGGGTGACACCGTGGTGGCATCCCCAAGCTTGAGCTTTTGTCCATTCTTCATCTCATTGCATCATTCTCTCTTTACACCTGAAATTTTTCCTTCATACAAAACTTCACAGAATCTTCAATAGCAACATTAGTGTATTCAAAAGATATTAGACCTCTGGCAAAGATTTGGAACAGCAAGGCTTTTCACTAAAAACACAAGCTACTGTAGTAACTCCTTCAAAAAGCTCAAATCCCCAAAAGAGAACTCAAAAAGGAATCAATAAGAGGCAAATGCAAATAATGGCAGAAATCTGTCAAAACAGACCAGCAGTTAGAAACCGATTTTTTTGAACATCTTATGTTGGTCAAATCAAAAAGTGTTAACTAATGAAAGTTAGCTAACATACTGGGAGAATTATTCGTAAATTTTGAGCTCGATTCGAGTTACATATACTCCTCACGAATTTTTATGGTGGAGGACATAAATTTGTTTTGGGACAACAACTCCCCAAATCTTACTTCCCTCTCATTAGAGGTCATTCTTGGCACAAAAAAGCAAACAAAAAGGACAAGGAGAGATCATTATTGAGGTAATAACTTCCAAGACTTAAGTAAACTCTTGGGTTATCTCCCAACAAGTACTTTTCTTTAACGCCTTTAAGTTAGGCACAAGAAGCAAGAAGAATCAAGTATTTTGAAATGAAGAAGCAACCTTCTTGTTCTTTCCTTTCTTACCTTTCTTCTTTTCTTTAGGGAAAATATGGTTGCTCACTGGAGGAGCAAAATGCATAATCCCTTTTCCCACATCTATTACTGCTCCAAGGTATTTCAGTAGGGATCTTCCAAGTGTGATATGTCCTTTGCCTACATATTCAATAACAAGATAATCAGTAGACACCATTTTCCCTGAGATTTTTGTAAACACACCTTCAGCTATTCCAATAGGCAATAAAGTGGCATTGTTAGTAAGAGAGATTTCCTCTCCTCCTTCAGTAAGCCCCCAAAGACTCAAGGAATCATAAATATCTTTAGGCATGAGACAAAATTCAGACATGATATCACAACAAGAATCAAAAAGTGTAGTATTTATAGAAACTTTGATTGTGGGAAACCACTTTGAAGACTCAGAATTTATGGGAACATAATCATGGTAAGCCCTAAGCATGTGATAGCAACTATTCATAGCAGCAATACTAGTCTCAAGAGTATTCAACCTAGCAAAAATATTTGTGAAAGAGGAATCAGACTTCCAGGTGTATTATAAATTGCAATCAAATTTTTTATGGCATCAAAAGCTTCATCCTCAGTACATAGCAAAATATCTTTCTCGGACACAACATCCAAAGCATATCTATAACGAAGAGCAATATCGCGGTAGAAACTATCAATAACCAAGTTAAGACTCGTCTTAGGCTCAGTTTCCCTCTGTAAAGAGGAAATTCTAGACCAAGCTTCTTTAAAACTCTCTTCACTTTTTTTCTTAAAAGTGGAGATCTCTTCCATAGGTGAAATAAAGATTGGTCCAAAACCAGACATGGCAGCAACTAGGACAGGAACTAATTTTTCTGTGTTTTTGAATAAAGAAAGCAAACCAAACTAGACTACTTTTTGTTTTTTTTTGGAAAGAGAGCAAACAAAACCAAGAAAAAGAAACAAAGCAAACTAAAAAAAGTAAAGAGAGAGGAAGTGGAGGACTCCCCTAGTGAAGACGTCATTAGCCTCCCCGGCAACGGTGCCAGAAAACTTGTTGATGGTAATGGTTAGCACTTCGTTGGAAACCCCAAGAGCAAGGTGTGATGATCACAGCAGCAAGTCTTCCCTCAGTAGAGACCGAGGTTATTGAACCATAAGGAGGAAGGAAACATCACACAGGTGTTGCAAGCAATGCGGAGACCTTCACAACACAAACTCAAGACTTTGCCCCAACGAACCAGTGAGGTTGTCAAGCTCACCGGTTTGCTGTAACAAAGGATTAAACATATGGTGTGGAAGGTAATGGTTTGAAGCGAGTAAACAAGTAACAGTGGAAGATGTATCAATGGTAAAGATTGGACCGGGGTCCATAGTTCACTAGAGGTGCTCTCCTTAGATAAACAACATGGCATGAAGGGTAAACAAATTACAGTAGGGCAATTGACAGGAACTGAGCAAGGCATAACAATGCAATTACTAGTCAGAAAGATCCTATGAGATTTGATTGGGCAATACAACAAGATACATAGACTGCCATCCAACTGCATCTATGACTAGAAGTCCACCTTCAGGTTGTCATC
This sequence comes from Avena sativa, assembly GCA_916181665.1. NCBI lineage: Eukaryota > Viridiplantae > Streptophyta > Magnoliopsida > Poales > Poaceae > Avena > Avena sativa. Next base: position 54,555,657 of record OV702281.1, read on the forward strand.
CGACCCCCCTCCAGTATTAAGTTGCAAGCAGCAGACAACTACTTTAAGCAAAGTGTGTAAGGTAAACAGTCCACATGTTCCATGAACAAGAGACCATTGTTTTCTCCCTAGTAGCAACAACACATCTACAACCGAATAGATTATTGTCACTTCCCTTGGAAACTAGAGGCATGAACCCACTATCGTGCATAAATACCCCCTCTTGGAGTCACTAGCAACTACTTGGCCAAGATAGCTACTAACAACAGAGAGCATGCAAGATCACAAACAAAACAGGCATGATAGAATCATAAAGACAAAACCATTAATCAAACCAACATAATAATCTCAATATCCATCGGATCCCCGCAAACACAACATGCATGATTACAAATAGATTAGATCTTGATCATGAACGGAGCTCACAAGATCTATACATGAAAGCACAAGGAGGAGATACAACCATCTAGCTACTACATGGACCCATAGTCCAAGGTGGAACTACTCACGCATCATAAGGAGAGAAGGCCTCCGGGATGATCTCCCCTCCGGTAGGATGCCGGGAAGAACTTCAGATCCCCCCGATCTAGGGATGATGGTAGTGGCGGCTACAGAAGGTTTCGTGGAGATTTGATCGGGTACATAGGGTTTCTGCATCGGGGGCTTCTTATACGCGAAGGGGGAGGCCGAGGCGATGGACAGGGGCCCCACACCCTACCTAGGCGCGGGGCAGGGCCCACCCGCGCCTAGGGGGGTCTGGGCGCCCTGGCCCGCCTCTCCGGCTCCCCTCTGGACTTCTTGTTCCCCACGTAAAGTAATTGACTTTGATGTTTGTCCCATCCAATTCCGAGAATATTTCCTTACTAGCTTTTCTGGAACCAAAAACAGCAGAAAACAGGCAACTGGCACTATGGCAACTTGTTAATAGGTTAGTACCATAAAACATGTAAAAAGCACCTCAAAGTGTAGACAAAGCAAAGGAAAGTAGATACTAAACAAGCATGGATCATCAAAAATTATAGATACGTTTCCGACGTATCAGTCGCTCACCAAGCACTAGTGATAACTCCTCCACCTGTGAGGGGTCCTTGGCTTTGGGAGGACTGGTGCTCCAAATAGCACACATGAATTGCGTCCAAGTTGAGTGACAAGTTGTTGTTGAAAGAAGATTTTGCGATGACCAAGATGTCCTCTTCATTGAGTCTTATAAACTCATTACATGCTTTCAAGGTGTTAGTAATGACATAGAACAAATAGCGAATAGCAGGATGTTAAATATTCTCCCCTGTTGACTCTAGAAGTGAAATTCATTCTATTGTAATAATGATACGGGGAAGGGTTCATGTCGGTATAAGAAGCACGTAGAGCATTAACATCATTATTGGGTAAACCAAAACAATTGCACCATTCATCAAGTGTTAATATATAGTTGTGGGTCATTAGGCGAAAAGAAATGGTGTCCTCTCCTGGCCATGTTCTAAGAGTGCTTTGCAATGAAATTAAAAATTCAATGGTTAACCGGCATAGGTAGGTGCATCATGAAATACAAAATTTTGCAGGCCAAACCTATTGCAAAGTAAATTGAAGTCGTTAGAAATAATGAGTTAATTCAATATGACGGGACAATCCCACTTGGTTTCCTTCACTTCTCGTTTTTTGATCCTGTCAAAACGATCACGGTGGGACTCATTCCTGAATCATATCCCCATGCATTCCTGAACTACAGTCCGAGAAGAACTAGCGGCCGCAAGAGCATGCATTTGGCTCCTTGTGTTCATCTTCTAAAAATAAATAAGAATGACAAAAATAAAACTTTTTGATCCAACAGTAATAGTCATAGCATATTCCTCATAATTGCACACTAAATAATCTCCTTAACATAATAATATAGGAAAGAAAAACATGACAACTAGTTCAAAGTAAGTCTCACCCTAAATTGATAATGACAATAGATCAGAGATGAATTCGTGAAAAATAATTGGAGGATCGGAGGAGAAACATACCGTAGATCACTTGTGCGAGGAAATCAAACAAAATTGAGTAGAGATGAAGATCCCTTGAGGTTTTGAGAGGGTTTGGAGGTAGAAGAGAGAAAAAGGATTGAAGTTTTGGTGTTGGGGTTACCTTCCCGTGCGTTTAAGTGGTCAGACGCAACTATACGGTCGCACTATACGGCCGGAACAATTTGTTCCCGCCGTATAGTTGGTCTGACGGCAAAAAAATAGGGTTTCTAGGGTTTTCTTCCTGGCTGATGTAACTATACGACTGGAACTATACGACTAGACCAAAATGGTCTCGCTGTATAGTTGGTCGTTAAACCTTCTGTATTTGGAGAAGAAAAATTGTCGATGTCTCAGATAACTATATGACTGGAATATTTATTCCCGCCGTATAGTTGGTCGTTAAAGGTACTGTATACATTAAAAAATCTATTTCTTCAAGAATTACTTTTTAGATTAAAACTTAGCAAGACACCATGTTTTGACAAAAAATGACAGACTAAATTGTCGACCAATATTGACATGTATAAAACAGGAATTTTAGTACCACTGAATGTATCCTTCTCACTGTAGCTTTCTAGCACTCTTTATTCAACATAAAACTAAAACTAAAACTTAAAAACTTTACTCAAACCTTTATTTCACATGGGTTGCCTCCCATGCAGCGCTCTTTTATGGTCAATAGCTTGACCTTAATATTGCTCACTTAGGCCAGATGAGTGGGACACCCACTCCAAAATAGTTGGCCTTCAAAGTGATGGCCTCCTTCTCATCTTGCTTGGCTTTCTTTTTACTGGGAAAATGAATAACAAAAGGATACCGCGAAGGCAATTGGAGCTTCGTGTTCCCTTCATGCAGATTAGTCAAAGCCTTAATAGTTTTTAAGAAAGGACGACCTAATATGATAGGAGCAGTAGCATCTTTAGGCATGTCAACAATAACAAAATCAAAGAGCAGGACATCCTTTAATGTACACTAAGGTATTATCTTTAATTCCTACTGCTTGTTTGTAGGTAGAATCCGCTATATGCAATTTTAACTTGGTGATTTTAAAAAAGCCAAGGTTTAAATTATTAAAAAGACTCTTTGGAATTGTTGAAACACTTGCACCTAAATCACAAAGTGCAACTATTTCATTAGTCCCAATTTTAATCTTAATAGTATGATCAAATATATCATCAAGCTTAACAGGTATTTTTTTTAGAAATTTTCTTATATTCTTCCTCAAGCTCACGTACCTTTATTTCTACCTGATTAACAAAGTGTTGATACATGGCTTCCTCATTTCCTTCACTTACCAGAATCTTGATATTGATCCTTTTTACAAGATCTTCAATTGTGTAATTTGGTGAAGGAGCATTGCTATAGTCAAGTTCTTCAAGCTCCTCCGTTTGGATTCTTATCATCTTGAGGTATTCTACTGGATTGGGCTCAACTTTACTTACAAATTTAGCTAGAATGAGAGTTTGACTCTTGGTTATGTTACCTAGTTGTGCCTCAACAATCCTTGTTCTTTCCTGGAGGGCCTGTAAATCATTCCTCAAACTTACAGCTTGGTTAGATAATTTACCAAACATAGCATCATGGTTCTTCGTTGTTTTAACTAGGATATTGCTTTGATCATTTTGTGAGTCCATAAAAGATTTAAGAGTTTCTTGGAGACTGCCATTACTTGATGCCATATTATTATTAGAGTTACCTGCAGGACTAGAATAGTGTTTCTGAAAATTTGGATTATAATTCTTCTTCCAAGCAGGGTTATAATCATTACGAGCTATGAAGTCTATTTCTTCAATATTTGGTTCGGGAGTAGCTCTTACCTGGGTTTTCTTACCTTTGAGGGCTAATATGAGCTCATCCAACTTAGCATTGAGTTCTCCATTTTCTTGAGGTGTAACGGAGTTCACCTTATTCGTGTTTGATCTTTCCATATGCCATTGGACATGGTTGTCTTGCATATTGTCTAGCAGCTGCTTTGCTTCGATAATTTGTTTACCCATAAATGTTCCTCCAGCTGCAGTATCAAGCATAGACTTAGACACAGGGTTAAGAGCATTATAAAATAAATGGAGAATTAACCAATCTTCCATCCCATGTCTGGGACAGTTTCTCATGCATTCTTTCATTCTCTCCCATGCAAGTGCTAGTGGCTCACGCTCTTCCTATCTAAAACCAATAATATTAGATCTTATTTGCATAGTCTTTGCAGGTGGAAAGAATTTAGTCATAAATAAAGAAATAAATTCCACCCATGATGCAATAGTATTTTTAGGCAAAGATAGCAACCATTATTTTGCTCTTCCTCTAAGAGAGAAAGGAAATAAGCGCAAATTGACCGCGCCGGGGTCAACATCTTTAATGCGCATCATATCACATATTTCGGTAAAAGTATTCAAGTGCATACTTGCATCTTCAACATCAGAGCCTCTAAATCGATTTTGTTGAACCAAACTTAAATAGTGGGGCTTAATTTCATAATCTTCAGCAGTAATTGATGGCTGAGTAGTAGGAGTACGCAAATAATCATTGTTGTGAGTTGCAAACTCCCCAAGCTTCTTTTCAGCCATATTTCCTATGTTTTTGGATTTTCATAATCAAATATTAATGACGGTAAAAACAAGAATTAAAAGACTAACTATTTTTTGGTTTTTCAAATAAAGACTAAAAGAAAACTAACAAAACTAAAAACAAGAATTAAAACTAGCAAGGTTCCTACTAACCTCACGAGGGTAGCTATTGCTTCCCCAACAACGGCACCAGAAAAGGGTTGATACCTTCGATTCAGATTATGGATGTAGTATAGTTCTTTTTACCTAGTAGACCTAGGTTTATCGAATCCTCGGGAAGCAGAAAGCAAAGTGAAGTTACTTAAATGGGCCTTCAGGAGTTTTAGAATTCCTTTTGTGCTTTCACCGCACCAAGAGTTTGTGATCTTTTTGTTGTTATTGACAATGGAGAGAGAGAGAGGGCCTGGGGATTTCGGTTTCACGAGTAGGTGTGCAAAACATCTGATGGGAAAAAAGATAATAATAAAGTATGTATGTAATTGTTAGATCAAGATAATTATATGTGGACGGTGCATCCATTATTGTTATTGCCTCTGCAACCGCTTGTAGCAATAACCTACTAGTCTCATCCATAGAAGAAAGAGAACTAATGATATGCATAGTGATGTCACTGTTAATTCCAAATAAATCCCTCACATGCAGCCGTACTATCTCTTCTGTCACTAGGGTTCCCAACCTGCAGATCAGTCATCACTCACACTCCCTATACCTAGATAATCCTTGGGGTTCTGGGTACCTGACAAGTCCTTAGATTGAGGCAAGAGAGGGTACAATAATCATCATGTCATACAAATACATGATCCCATCTATGATAAATAACATGCACAAAAAGCTACATGGCTAGGCCGAAGCCCTTAGCCCAAGGAGAATTACTCACACATAGAGATAAAATCAACAATCATAAACATTGTATTAGAGATCATAAGGTTGATAGCAAATAGTCGTACAATGTCGCCAATTGGAGAAGATATCTACTATTACAAGTGGTGGAATATGGCTATGGTGGTGGAGAAGGGTTTGGAGATTAGATATAGATCTATGATACGTTGGAAACGTATCTATAATTTTTTATGATCCATGCTTGTTTTGTATCTACTTTGCTTTGCTTTGTCTATACTTTGAGGTGTTTTTATATCTTTTTTGGAACTAACCTATTAACAAGTTGCCACAGTGCCAGTTGCATGTTTTCCTCTGTTTTTGGTTCCAGAAAGGCAGAAAATCAATATTCTCGGAATTGGACGTGACAAAAGCCAAAGTTATTATTTTTCCCGAAGCAACACGGAACCACGAAGTAGATCTGGAGAGGGGCCACAGGGTGGCCAAACCCCCTAGGCGCGGGCAAGCCCTGGAGGCGCCTGGAGGGGGTGTGGGCCCCCTGGACCCCCACCTACCTTGATTCCTGCGCCTATAAGAAGCCTCCGGTGGGAAAACCCTAAGCAATCCAGAAGAAATCCACGAAAACCTCCACAACGCCGCCGCCACCGAAAGGGAGATTAGGGGGACAATAAGTCTCTGTTCCGGCACCCTGTCGGGACGGGGAAGTGCCCCCGGATCCATCTCCATCGATCTTCATCGCCATCTTCATCACCGTTGCTGATTCCCATGACGAGGAGGGAGTAGTTTTTCCTCGAGGCTAAGGGCTTTACCGATAGCTATGTTTTCGTCATTCTCTCTTTATGCATGATCTTGCTGTGGTCATGAGCTTTGTAATCAAGTAGATCTACCTTGATACTCAAGTGCTTCATTAGATCTCTGCTCTCCCCTGTGTGTGAAAGTGACAGCGTGCACGCCATGGTGGCACTTAGGTTTGAGTCTACGTAAATACTCTTTGTGCTTTAATAGATCTCTGCTTTTCCCCACGTGTGTGAAAGTGACAGCGTGCATACCGTGTGTGGCACTTTGGCTAGATTGAATATTTGTTATGAGTTATATTTGGAGTTGGATGTTTCTATGAAATTGTGGTGTTTATTGGAACCATCTAGTGCTCAAGGTGACAATGTGGGGTTATCTAAATTGGGGAAGGCGGACTTTGAGGTGTGCTGTTATAGCCCTACCTTGGATTAGAGTGTCCAACCGGAGAGTAGTTAAGAGTAGTATCATGAAGAGAAGATATTTATATGAGAGAGTGTTCACTAGTGAAAGTATGATCCTTAGTCCTTGTTTCTAAGCATTGAAACACTGTTTGCTACTAGATCTATTGCATGTTTACTTGCTTCCATCTTTGTTCCATTTGCCGGGGAGGTTTTGGGCTTTTACCTTTCCTCCATGCCATCATCTCTTTTCTGGCACCGTTACCCCACGTCAACAACAAGTCAGAAGCTATTTTCTGGCATCGTTACCACTTGTATTTCACTATCTCTTCGCCGAACTAGTGCACCTATATTGGGTGTGTTGGGGACACAAGAGACTTATTGTATCTTGAATGCAGGGTTGCTTGAGAGGGATACCTTTGACCAGTTCCTCCCTGAGTTCGATAAACCTTGGGTAATCCACTTAAGGGAAACTTGTTGTTGTTCTACAAACCTATGCACTTGGAGGCCCAACAACTGTCTACAAGAATAGAAGTGCGTAGGCATCAAGCTCTTTTCTGGCACCGTTGCCGGGGAGGTAAGGTAAAAGGTACTCACATCCTCCAGTGTGAGTGCTCGAAGTTATTTTATTTAGATTCTGGAGGCTTGATCCCATAGGCCCCCGTGCTCTGGAAAGTTGCAAAGTTCGTAAGGGTAGAATTGTCCCCGTGCATTTCCAGAGCAGGGCACGCGAGGGTAGCCCCCAAAGCCCAAGTCCAGGCCCGTATTCCCACGTATCCGCATACGTACTATTGCCTGCCACGATGTCAACCATTGTCATGTCTCCACGCCATTAGATTTGACCATTCATTGACACGTTGTCAACCATTGCCACGTCGCCACGACATTACTAGGTCTCTAGGTTTGATCACAAAAACTATCGCGGCCGCCATTTCCCCAGACACCGCTCTAACCCTAAATTTTCAATCATCCTACCTAGCTCCGGCGGTGACGTGCGCCGGTGAAAGAGCATTTTCCTATCCCTATGATTTTGATGTTTGATAACAACACACTTATCGGTTTAATCGTGTGCTAAGTGTATCACAGGTTTGATAAGGATGTGGCACAAATCTTGGAATATCAATGCCCTTTGCGAAAAACCAATGTGCCAACCGGTAGTATCGGAACTACGACCGGTACTACCGCTTGGCACCGCTACTACCGGTTCCAGTACCGGTTGGCACCGAGCAAACCTGGCAAGGGTGTGTACTAGTCAGTACCACACGGTACCACGGAGCGGAACTACTGGTCCGACCGGTAGTACCGCTTGATACAGGCGGTACTACCGCTTGACACGGTCGTACCGCTCGGAAGTACCGGTCCATACTGACTAACACTCACCCCTCTCCGTTTTGGTCAGTACCAAGCGGTACTTGGGACCGGTACTACCGCCCAGACCGGTAGTACCGCGTCTCACGACCGGTACTACCGCTTGGGGGTAGTACCGCAAGGGCGATACCGCCAAAAACTGAAGATTGCTGATGAACTAAAGCACCACCGGTACTGGGTCCGGTACTTGACCGGTAGTACCGCTGGCAAGCGGTACTACTGCTTGAGTACCGGTACTACCGGTACATTAAATGCTCCAACGGCCATATTTCGTGGAGGGGTATTTATAAATACCCCTCCACCTACCTTGGGACAAGCTGCTCAGCTCATTAAAGTCAAAGACCACCATTGGAGTCCATTGGAGCCACTCAAATCTTCAAGATCTCCTCATCCCACCACCCAAAGTCCTTGATCTTTGGGGAATTGAAGGAGGAGGCCCCGATCTACTACTTCACCAAAAGAGATCTTCATTTCCCCCTCATTTCATTGAGGGACCCTTTGCTCTAGTGTTTTCTTGGAAACCCTAGTTCTTGTTTTGGTTCTTACAAGCTTGTCTTTGATTGCTTTGACAGCTTTCTTGTATTTGGGAGCCTCCGATTAAGTTGTGGATGTGTGCCCCAAAATTGTAACGGTGTCGGCTTCCACCTTGAAGGTTGCCGATATAGTGGAAGGTGAATCGATCCCGTTGGGGTGAGATTCATCGGAGAACAAGGGAGGCCTCTCGTGGCGTTGGTGGTTTGAAACCACCCCCTCTCCAAACGTAGACGTACTTCCCATCAAAAGGAAGGAACTACGGGAAACAAATCCTTGTGTCTCCGCGTCCACTTTTCGGTTACTTCTATCCTTTACCGCACCTTACTTACTTGTTACTACTTTGTGTTGTGGTAGCCCTTGCATAATTGTCATATAGGTAAATTCACCGTAGTTGCATTATCTAGAGAATTCACCTTATTGTCAAACCTTAATTTGAAAAATAAGAAAATTTGAAGTAGCACCTATTCACCCCCCCTCTAGGTGCCCATACGATCCTTTCAATTGGTATCAGAGCCTCGGCTCTTTATTTGGGCTTTACCGCCTAAGAGAATATGGGTAGCCGCGAAGGAATGGTGATGGTGAGCCGACCACGGTGACCATGGAAGATCTCAAAAACTTGGAAACAAGATTGAGCTCTTCCTTGGTCAACGAAGTCAAGAAGATGCTAGAGCAACTTCTTAAAGACAAAGAAGGCTCATCACCCCCATCTCCTCAAGAGGATCAACCATCGATTTTACCTAAGGGGAACACGTCAGTATCCCCCGAGGATATGGTGGTGGGGGGTAAAATTGACAACGTTAATTCCTCCACGCACAATAATGGTGGGAAGGGTGAGCACCGTGACTCATGGTACTCTCCCGACCCTCCAATCCCTCACCCTCATGTATACAATAGAGGTGACCCACCTAAGCTTGAAGAATCTGCTACTTTTGCTCAATGGCAATCACTAATGAGAACTCATATGCGCAGCTCTTGCATTGAACTATGGAACATCATTGAGCATGGGCTCTTTATGGGGATCCAAACAACTTGACAAGAAGAGAGATTGTTAATAGTCAACTCAATGCCACTGCTCTGCATATGATTCAACAAGGTTTGGGAACAAAGGATTATCCACACATTGAGCACTTTAGCATTGCCAAGGAAGCTTGGGATGCTCTCACTATGTTGTTTATTGGAAATGAGAGTATGAGGAGGAACCGATATGATGCTCTAAGCAATGAAGTCGAAGGCTTCTACATGAAAGAAGGTGAAGATCACGAAGACATGTACCGAAGGCTCAAGACCACTGCTACTGCTTTTAGGAATGTGGGTGCCTCACATGTGGATGATGCATGGATAAAAAGGAAATATGTGAGTGCACTCATGCCTTTTGAGCCCACCGACTTGAAGAGCCTACAAGGAAGACACAACTACCATCTCATGACCTCAAATGAAGTTATGCAAGAGATGGATGCTTTCAAGGTTGCCGCCAAGAATGCCAAAGATGCCCGTGCTCGTGCCCTTGGTATGAGCAATGTTGTCAATGTTGCTTTGAAGGCCAAAGTGGTGGACCATGGGGATGAGGATGATAGTGATGAAGGGCTTTCCATGGACCATCCCGATGAAGTCAAGATTGCTCATGGTCAATTTATGGCTTTCTATGCAAAGAACTTTTGGAAGAACCCCGCCAAGGCCAAGATGGAAATGGAACGGAGAAGCAATCCAAATGGGAAAAGAGAGAATACCACAAGGTTGAGAACTTGCTTCAATTGTGGTGACCGCTACCACTTTGTGGCTAGTTGCCCCTATGAGAAGAGAGAAGATCATGGTGGTAAGCTTGTGTTGAAGAAGACTCTCAAGGGACCGTACAAGAAACCTTTCATCAAAAAGAATCCCATCAACAAGAAGCCGGGTGAAATTGTCTTGATCACTCATGAAGAGTACTCCTCCGACAATGAAGATGATGAAGATGACGAAGAGGAAACTTCTCATGGTGTGGCTGCTCTTGCCACCACCTCTACTCCGACATTCTCACTCTTTGATTCTCCAAATGAGAACTCTTCCATCAAGAACGCCACTTGCCTTATGGCAAGAGGAACGGAGGTATCCTCATCATCCCGCTCTACTCACTTAGATAATGATGAAATTGATGATGAGATGTATCTTGATGTTAAAAAGGAATTAATTGCCTTTGATGAGTTTATGACTAACCTAGAAGGTGATGCTAAGCTACACTTTGGAAACATCTTAGATCAACTATCACATACTCAAGAGCTTCTAGATGTAAGATGTAAACTTGGGCATGAACATATGATTGAGCTAGAGGCATTAAACAATGCTCTAGAAGAAGAACAAGAAACTAGGTTGTCACTTGAATTAAAACTTGAAGGGCTTGATGAGGCAAATGACATTATTGTTAACAAACTCATCAAAGAGCGTGATCATGCTATTGCTAAATACAAAAGGGCTAAAAAGGAAAAAGTTGAGTTTGGTGTGGTTCATGAAAAACTTGCCGATGACTTTAGTTTGCTCAACAAGGCTCACAAGGCCTTGGAGAGTGAACTCTTGTCACTCACAAAGTCCCATGAAACACTTCAAACTCAATTGGCCAATATTCCTTCACCTAGTAACTTCATTCCATCTAGTAGCACAACTATTCTTGAAGAGAATGCTAGGTTGAAGGGGGAGCTTGCTAAGGCCACGTTTCCACAAGGCAACAAGTCCATTGATGATCTTTTGAGCAAGCAAAGGCGTAGTGGTGATAAAGGGGGCATTGGTTTTGTTTCCAAAACCAAGAAGAAGAACAATAAGAAGAAGGACAAGCCCACACAAGAGACCGACAAGACCATTGTGGAGAGTAAGACCACAAATGGTAAAACTATGTCTCATGATGATTTTGCGGGAATGCTAACCCTCACTATGTTCTAATGCGCGATTATTATGGTGATGTGTATGCACAATATGTTGGGCCTTATGATGGTTATATTGCTTGGTCTATTTGGGTTCCCAAGACCCTTGTTGCTAACAAAAGAGGACCCATTGAAAAATGGGTACCTAAAAACTAGCTTGATCTTTTGTAGACTTATACTTCCAGAGGGTCAAAATGGGTGATCGATAGTGGTTGCATAAGTCATATGACCGGAAGCTCGTCTATTGTCAAGGACTTGGTGCCAAATGATGATCAAATCACCGTCACATATGCCGACAAGTCAAAGTCTAAGGTAATGGGTTTCGGCAAGGTAGTGGTGGCTTACGACATTACACTCGTGAACGTCATGCTTGTTGAAACCCTTGGATACAATTTACTTTCAGTCCGTGCTCTTGGAAATATGGGATTTGCTGTCTTTATTGATGATGATATTGTGGTCCTCATGTGGAGCAAGTCTCTCAAGGTCGCTTTCGTTGGGTACGTCAAAAATGACTTGTATGTGGTGGACTTTTCGGGGCAAGCCACTGCAGGTCCGATGTGCTTATACAGAAAGGCCAATTTGGGTTGGCTATGGCACCGCCGACTAGCCCATGTCAATATGAGAACTTTGCAAAGTCTCCATAAAGAGGGCCATATAGTTGGACTAAAATAAAATGTTTCCTTTGCCAAAGATCGTGTTTGCAAGGCATGTGTTCTAGGGAAGATGCATGACGCTCCTCACAAGCCCACGAACCAAATCAAGTCTAACAAGATCTTGGAACTCCTCCATGTGGACCTATTTGGTCCTCCATCTCATGCAAGTCTTGGAGGGAAGAAATATTGTTTGGTGATTGTTGACGACTTTTCAAGATACTCTTGGGTTTATTTCTTCAAGTTGAAGAGTGAAACTCAAAGGACTTTTATCGACTTCATAAACTTGGTTCAACGGCAACACAATGTTCCCGTGTTGATTATAAGAAGTGACAATGGCACCGAGTTCAAGAACTACACCTTGAATGATTTCCTTAGTGATGAGGGGATTAAACATCAATATTCCGCTGCATACACCCCTCAACAAAATGGTGTGGCCGAAAGGAAGAACCGGACTCTTATTGAGATGGCTAGGACCATGTTGGCGGAGTTTAAATCTCCATTCAACTTCTGGGCCGAAGCCATCTCCACCGCTTGCCATGCTTCAAACCGACTCTACCTCCGCAAGAAAATCAACAAGACTCCATATGAGATACTTACCGGTAACAAGCCCAACATATCTTATTTCCAGGTGTTCTGTTGTAAGTGTTTCTATCTCATCAAAGGTGTTCGTTTGTCTAAATTCGAGTCTAAAGCATTAGAGGGTATTTTTGTTGGCTATTGTCTCGAATCTCACACTTATAGAATCTATGACAAGCTCTCCGGAGCCGTCATAGAATCTTGTAGTGTGACCTTCGAAGAATATGATGGTCCCCAAGGGAGGCGTGTTGATGCTTGTGATGCAGATGATGAAATGCCTCAGGATGCCATAGGAAGAATGGGTGTGGGTTATATCCGCCCCGTTGAGGAACCCTTTATGGCGGATCGAGAAGAACTATGCTCCACTCGAGTGGAGCCCTCATCTTCACAACCTCAACATGCTCCATCTACCGAAGAGGACATTGACTCAAGCCAAAGACAAGATGTGGACCCTCAACATAGTGATCAATGTGTGAACTCTAGTCAAAGGGTGCTTGGTCCATTCGATGGGTTGTCAAGTGGTGCCAAGTCAATTTGTCAAGGAAGATCCATCCAAACTATTTTGAGACAAGCTCAAATTGATGCTAGAAGAGCACTTGATCAAGACCAAGGTCAATCCTTGCCTCCCAATATAGAGGATGACTCCAATGATGATCAAGGTCAAGTTGATGGTCAAGACGAGGATCAGAATGATGAAGAGGGTACTCCAAGAAACAATGAGGAGATCCACACTCGTCGCGAAGCTAGAAAGGAAAGAATGTTGGAAATAAGCGACCACACCCTCCAAAATGTTGTTGGAGATCTAAGGAAAGGAATTTCCACAAGAGCACAATTGAAGAGGTTCAGTGAACACCAAGCACACATCTCCATGATTGAACCAAAGAATGTGTGGGAAGCTCTTGAAGATTCGGATTGGTTAGAAGTTATGCACAAAGAGCTCAACAACTTTGAGAGAAACAAAGTGTGGAGTTAGTTGAGAAGCCAAAGGATTGCCGCAATGTTATTGGAACAAAGTGGATATTCAAGAACAAGCAAGATGAGCATGGAATTATAGTAAGGAACAAGGCTAGATTGGTTGCACAAGGGTATTCTCAAATTGAAGGCATTGATTATGGAGAGACTTATGCACCCGTGGCTCGCCTTGAGTCCATCCGTATCCTTCTTGCTTATGCGGCATATCATAACTTTAAGTTGCAACAAATGGATATAGAAAGTGCATTCCTTTATGGTCCTTTAAATGAATTGGTATATGTTAAGCAACCCTCGGGATTTGAGGACCCCAACTTCCCAAACCATGTCTACAAACTTGATAAGGTGCTCTATGGGCTCAAGCAAGCCCCACGCACGTGGTATGAACACCTTAGAGAGTTATTGTTTGACTGTGGCTTTGAGGTTGGGAAAATCGATCCCACTCTTTTTACTAAGAGGGTCAATGGGGAGCTTTTTGTATGCCAAATATATGTTGATGATATCATCTTTGGCTCATCTAACAAAGCTTTTAATGATGAATTCTCAAAGCTTATGACTAGTATTTTACGGATGTCTTTGATGGGGGAGTTGAAAGTATTTCTTGGCTTTGAGATCAAGCAAGTTAGAGGAGGAACATTCTTCAATCAAGCCAAGTATACTCAAGATATGCTCAAGAGATTCAAAATGCAAGATTTGAATGGAGCTCCAAATCCCATGGCTACAAAGACTCATCTAGAACAAAATCCAAATGGTAAAGATGTGGATCAAAAGGTATACCGGTCTATGATTGGTTCGTTGCTTTACCTTTGTGCATCTAGACCCGATATTGTGTTGAGTGTAGGTGTGTGTGCAAGATATCAAGCGGCTCCTAAGGAAAGCCATTTAATGGCGGTCAAGAAATCTTTCGATATTTAGTTCATACCCCATTTTATGGTCTTTGGTATCCTCAAGGTTCAACATTGGTAGGTCTTTGGTATCCTCAAGGAAAGCGTGCCAATTCCTTGGTAGGTCCTTGGTATGTTGGTCTTCTAAGAAGCAAAATTGTATATCTCTCTCCACCGCCGAAGCCGAGTATGTTGCTGCCGCTAGTGCTTGCACTCAATTGCTATGGATGAGGAAAACTTTAGAGGAATACGGTGTCCATTGTGACAAAGTGCCTCTTCTGTGTGACAATGAAAGTGCCATTAAAATTGCATACAACCTGGTGGATCACACAAGGACAAAGAATATTGAGATTCGTCATCACTTCATTAGAGATCATGTTGCTCGAGGTGATATTGATCTATCATATGTTTCAACCAAAGATCAACTTGCCGATATCTTCACGAAGCCACTTGATGAAGCAAGGTTTTGCTACTTGAGGAATGAACAAAATATTGTAGATTCAAGGAGCTTGACTTGACTATCTTGCACTCTCACCTAATACTCGACCCATATTTGGTTTAGGTGTAGGCATGGACATAGGGGGAGTGCGGTCCTAATTGATTGGACTATCCCTCCCCCCATTATGCGCAAATTAAACAAAATCAATCCTATTAATATCATTTTGTGATATGTGAGCTCAATGATGAGTTTCGGTAATGGACCCAAGATATATCTTCGTGGTGCCAAGCCGAGTATACTCAAATATGGTGGCCTAGGCCACCGCCCCTCTCAATCGAGAGGTTGATGTGCTTACTCGTGTTTGTCACCTTTTTGAATTGGTTTTCACTCATGGTTGTCATCTATTTGAATTGTCTTCATCGTTCTTAGTCTCATGCACTCTAGTTTGGCGTTTATTTGTTTCTTCCTTTTTTTTGGAGTGCATGTGCTTCTCAGCTCACTTGTCTTAACCCAAGCCACCTTACTCCCTCACGAAAACCCTCTCTCTATCTGCACAAGAATCATCTTTGATCCCTGGCTTTGGAATCGGATGGGACCGGTACTAATTGTTGTCACAATAGATCACCATTGGGTCCAACGCGTTTGCCACCACTCCTAGTTCGGATATGAACTCCTTCATCCAAACTGCTTCCTGAGCCGCTTCCAAAGCAGCAACATATTCGGCCTCCGTTGTTGATCCCGCTACCACAGGTTGTTTGGAGCTCCTCCAACTAACCGCTCCGCCATTCATGAGAAATACGTATCCGGATTGAGACTTAGAGTCATCCGGATCGGTTTCAAAGCTAGCATCGACATAACACTTAGCGACGAGCTCTTCTTCACCTCCGTATACAAGAAACATATCCTTAGTTCTTCGTAAGTACTTAAGGATATTCTTGACCGCTATCCAGTGTTCCGAACCTGGATCCGATTGGTACCTACTAGTCAAACTAATAGCATGTGCCACATCCGGTCTTGTACATAGCATGGCGTACATTATAGAGCCTATGGCTGAAGCATAGGGGACTTTGTCCATTATCTCTCTTTCTTCCGCCGAAGCCGGACTTTGAGTCTTACTCAATGTCTTGCCTTGCAACATAGGTAAGAACCCCTTCTTACTTCCGTCCATTTTAAACTTCTTTAAAATCTTATCAAGGTATGTACTTTGCGATAGCCCTATTAGGCGCCTAGATCTATCTCTATAGATCTTTATGCCTAATATGTATGACGCTTCACCTAGGTCCTTCATTGAAAATTTGCTGTTTAGATAACTTTTAACACTGTTTAAAAGATCTATATCATTTCCGATCAATAATATGTCATCCACATATAATATCAGAAATGCCACATTGCTCCCACTCACTTTCTTGTAAATACAAGCTTCTCCATAAGTTTGGACAAATCCAAACTCTTTGATCACCTCATCAAAGCGGAGATTCCAACTTCGTGATGCTTGCTTCAATCCATAGATGGATCGCTGAAGCTTGCACACCTTGTTAGCATCCTTAGGATCGACAAAACCCTTTGGTTGTATCATATACAACTCTTCTTCAATATTACCATTGAGAAACGCGGTTTTGACATCCATCTGCCATATCTCATAATCGAAATATGCAGCAATTGCTAACATAATCCTAACTGACTTTAGCATCGCTACGGGAGAGAAAGTCTCATCGTAGTCAACTCCTTGAATTTGTCGAAACCCCTTTGCGACAAGTCGAGCTTTATAGACGGTCACATTACCATCAGCATCAGTTTTCCTTTTGAAAATCCATTTGTTCTCCACGGCCTTTCGGTCGTGAGGTAATTCCACCAAGTTCCAAACTTGATTTTCATACATGGATTCCATCTCGGATTTCATGGCTTCTAACCATTTGTTGGAAGCCGGGCTCATCATCGCTTCTTCATACGTCGCAGGTTCATCATTTTCATCAACCATGAAATTCATGACAGGATTTCCGTACAGCTCGAGAGCTGCACGCGTCCTGTTTGACCTGCGAGGTTTGGTAGTACTCTCTTTCGGAGTTTCATGATCATTATCATTAGTTCCCTCTTCAACAGGTGGAGCCAACTCCAGAACAACTTCCGGCGCTGCGCTACTCGCCATACTTTGAAGAGAAGGTTCCACAACCTCTTCGAGTTCTACCTTCCGACTACTCACACCTTTCGCGAGAAACTCTTTCTCTAGAAAGGATCCATTCTTGGCAACAAAAACCTTGCCCTCTGATCTGTGATAGAAGGAATACCCAATAGTTTCTTTAGGGTATACTATGAAGACGCATTTTTCCGCTTTGGGTTCGAGTTTATCCGGTTGAAGTTTCTTCACATAAACATCGCATCCCCAAACTTTAAGAAATGACAGCTTAGGTTTGTTTCCAAACCACAATTCGTACGGTGTCTTTTCAACGGATTTAGATGGTGCCCGATTTAAAGTGAATGCAGCAGTTTCTAGTGCATAACCCCAAAATGACAACGGCAAGTCCGTCAGAGACATCATAGATCGAACCATATCTAATAAAGTACGATTACGACGTTCCGACACACCATTTCGCTGTGGTGTTCCGGCAGGTGTGAGTTGTGAAACAATTCCACACTCTTTCATGTGAGTGCTAAACTCGTAACTTAGATACTCACCTCCACGGTCGGACCGTAGAAATTTGATCTTTCTATTACGATGATTTTCCACTTCATTCTGAAATTCCTTGAACTTTTCAAAGGTTTCAGACTTGTGTTTCATCAAGTAGATATAACCGTATCTACTCAAATCATCCGTGAAAGTAACAAAATAACGATATCCACCTCGCGCCGACACACTCATTGGACCACATACATCAGAATGTATGATTTCCAATAAATCTGTCGCCCGTTCCATTGAACCGAAAAACGGCGTTCTAGTCATCTTGCCCATAAGGCATGGCTCACATGTATCAAATGATTCATAATCAAGTGATTCCAAAAGTCCATCCGAATGGAGCTTCTTCATGCGTTTAACGCCAATATGACCTAGACGGCAGTGCCACATATATGCGGATATATCATCATTAAGTTTAATCCTTTTAGCATCAACATTATGAATATGTGTAACATTATCATCGAGATCTAATAGAAATAAACCATTCATCATCGGTGCATGACCATAAAAGATTTCATTCATATAAATGGAACAACCATTGTTCTCGGATTTAAATGAATAACCACTTCGCATCAAACACGATCCAGATACAATGTTCATGCTCAGTGTAGGCACCAGATAACATTTATTCAAGTTTATAACTAATCCCGACGGCAAGTGGAGAGGCAGCGTTCCGACGGCGATCACATCAACTCTTGATCCATTGCCGACACGCATCTTGACCTCACCCCTTGCTAGCGGTCGCTTGTTCCGCAGCCCCTGATTCGAGTTACAAATATTAGCAACTGAACCGGTATCAAATACCCAGGTGCTACTGCGAGCACTAGTCAAGTACACATCAATAACATGTATATCATATATACCTTTGTTTTCCTTGCCGGCCTTCTTGTCTGCCAGATACTTGGGGCAGTTGCGCTTCCAGTGGCCAGTCCCCTTACAATAGTAGCACTCGGAATCAGACTTAGGTCCAACTCGGGGTTTCTTTTCAGGCGCGGCAACAGGCTTGCCGCCCTTACTTCCCTTCCATTTTCCCTTCTTGTCTTTCTTGAAACCAGTGTTCCTATTGATCATCAACACTTGATGTTCCTTTTTGATCTCCACTTCTATAGTTTTAAGCATTGACAGAAGCTCGGGGAGAGACTTCTTCATGCCTTGCATATTACAGTTCATCACGAAGCTCTTATAGCTAGGTGGCAGAGACTGCAGAACACGATGGATGCCTAAGTCAATGGGAATCGATATTCCCAAGGACACAAGCTTATCGGCGTAACCCGACATCTTGAGTACATGCTCACTAACGGAGCTGTGCTCTTCCATCATGCAGCTAAAGAACTTTTCTGAAGCGTTGTAGCTCTCTACAGCAGCATGTGTGTCGAAAATCATTTTCAACTCACCCATTGTATCAAATGCATTGCCGTTTTCGAAACGCTTTCGAAGTTCCGGCTCTAGCCCATACAATATGCCGCAATGAACTAAGTTGTGGTCCTCCTGACGAGTCTGATAGTCATTCTTCTCCTCGTCAGGGGCATCATCAAAAGGTGGGGGGCCTAACGGCGCTTCTAGCACATATTGCTTTTGTGCAGCAGAGAGGAGAATCCTAAAATTCATGGCCCATTCGGTAAAGTTGCTACCGTTCGTTGCTAGTTTCTCTTTCTCCATGAACACATTGAAATTAAAAGCAGGTGGTGCCATCTACAACAGAATTTGTAAAGTTTAGACTAAGTGTATGATAGATTGAGTTCAACTAATCGAATGAACTCCCACTCAAAAACAACATCCCTCGTGCCTTTTTGGTGATTACATGAACCAAATCCACTACACCAAGTCCGATCATCACGTGAGTCGATATAGCTTCAAAGGCGAGCATCAAATGGGCATCATATCAACTATATGACTCATGCTTAACCTTTCGGTCCGTGTTCCGAGGCCATGTATGTACATGCTAGGCTCGCCAAGTTAGAACCTTAGTATTCGCGTGTGTAACTGTTTTACACCCGAAATATGGTCATGGATCCAAGAACACCCGATCATCACGTGATGTCTTGGAGCGACGAAAACATAATCGGTGCATACTAAAGGAAGAACACATTCTTATCTTGATATTTAAATGAGGGGTCATCTTATTATGCTAACAAAGCGCTAAACAAGCAATATAAGATGCAATCAAACATCATATGTTTATTAGTGAAATTATATGGTTCCCGCAGATGATCTCTATCATGTGCATCGTGGTATGATCACTATCATACCTATATGTGTAAATCCAAGGTCTATGGATTTTACACGCTATGTGTGTTGTAAGAGTATCATCTCATACTTCTACTTACAACACTACCATATCATAACACTAGCCCAGCAACAATCTAAACTAGACGCCTCTAATTTATCCATTGCAAGTTTTACGTGGCTTAGGGCTTTCGAGATAGAACCGTTCTTACCTACGAACATGAACCACAACGAGGATAATCAAATTGTTGACAACTCGCTTGCAAAATAGATATTGACTATAGTAGGAGAGACAGACACCCGCTAGCCACTTATGCAAACTAGTTGCATGTCAAGCGTGGAACAGGTCTCATGTGCGAGGACATGTAAAGTTTGTCCGGGCCGCTTCATCCCACTATGCCACCAATATCCAAAATTACAACAAAGGAGCAACAACATGATCATCATCGCCCACATACTCATATGTGTACTACCTGTGTAAAGTATCTACGCATAGATCCGGCTCTGATACCACTGTAGGGTTCGCAGCATAGAAAACAAAAATTTTCCTACGATGTGAACTATATACCAAGATCTATCTACTAGATACAAACAACGGGCGGATGTATATCCGTAGAGAACATACCCTTGAAGACCGACAAAGCTTAACGAGTTCAACTCGTGGTTGATGTAGACGATCTCTTGCCGATCTCAAGATCGAGAGGAAGTCCTAGCGCCGCAAATCAGCAGCGCATCCGTGCTCGCACACACGTTCGAGGCACCGAGCAACCTCCGCCTCTTCGCTCCAGTGATGCAGCGGAAGCACTACTCTTTCTTGCCGAATAGCCACCGGGAACATGTATCTCGCTAGTCCGACACCATGGGGGATAAATTCTAGAGGGGGAGAGAGATCCTTCACGAGGAGGTGTGAGAGACAAGTGAGGAGGGGGGCTCCTTTTATAGGAGGAGGGGGGGGAACCCCAAGGGGGTGGCCGGCGCATGGGGGTTGCCCCCTTGCCCTCCCCTCTTCATGTGGGTGGACACTCCACTCACAAATCTCCTTTAAATTCCCTCCACTCAAAAGTCCACTCAAATTCCCATTAAATTTCCACCAAATTTAATGCAAACTCTCATTAAATAAAACTCTTTTATTTTATTCAGAATTTTGTCAATTACTTTAATGACAAACATTCACAAATAACTCCTTGCTAGAATTCTATTTCACATGCATAACCACTTTATGCAATTTCACCCGAAAACCTGTTTCGGTATCTAGTGAAATAAATTCCTGCGCTTGTTCATTCTTTCGGCATGAAACATTTGCTCCAATTGGATGTCGGTGTCTCTTAAGTGTGTCACCCTACGGTTCATGAATAATGTGGACATGATCGAGACCCCTCTCGGATCAATAATCAGAAGCGGGATCTGGAGACCCATACTGACTCCCACACATTCAACGATGACTTTCTTGTGATCGTCGGAACCTTTTACGCTAGTATCTTAATCCCTTTGTTTCACGATATATTACATGTCCGAGATTCGATCATCGGTATCTCCATACCTAGTTTGATCTCGTTACCGACATGCACTCTTTTCTCGTTCCTGTGATATAACATTCTAGTGATCAAATCACTTGCTTGCAAGCTAATCAATGTGATATCATCGAGAGGGCCCAGAGTATATCTATCCGTCATCGGGATGAACAAATTCCACTCTCGATCCATGAGCCTCAACATAACACTTTATTAGTTCTGAATCCATCTTTATAATCACCCTGTTACGGTGTGACGTTTGATGTTGTCAAGAAACTCTTCCGGTGTTAGTGATTGACATGATCTCATGGTCTAAGGATTAGGATCACTTCGTAAGTTGTTATAGCAATATAAACTCAATGACTTTGATCGTAATGCTATACTTCGGATGAATGTTCATCACACCATTACACTAATGTTGTGATCCCGTTATTAACAACATCCAATGTCCATGATCAGGAAACCTTGATCATCTTGTTAATCAACGAGCTAGTTTATGAGAGAGGCATAACTAGGAACTTTCTGTTTGTTTATTAAACACACATGTATTAACGTTTCCGTATTAATACAATTATAGCATGCAAAATAAACATCTATCATATACTTGGAATACACATAATAAACACTTTATTATTGCCTCTCAGGGCATATTCCCTTCAAGAACGTGGTTTCAGCATAAGGAAATAGAGGGTGAAGCGAAATTCGGAAGGAGTTATTATATACAAACAATTTCTATGTTCCAGGGCAGGGGAACGCGAGGAAAAGTATGTGCACATGGAGAACCACAAGAAGAGGCCACGAGCTCTGTCTCGGTGTGACTGTTGAGCCTATCTCAGCGTGTCGTATAACAAATCCATGGGGAATTGGAAAGTTCTGCAATTTAAGGACGAGCACAACCATGTGCTAGCTAGACCCGATGAAGTCCCGTTTCTTCGGCCCCATCGAAAGATCAAGTCTTACCAGAAAGCTGAAATCATGTCACTAGCAGCAACTGGGATGCAAAAGTTCGAGATTATGAAAACCTTTATCAGCAAAAGTGGAAGGTGGAGCAAGGTTGGGTTCGTCTCGAAGGATCTTTACAACATGTGTTCCCGGGAGAAGAGGAAGCTCATTGCATCAGGTGACGCTAACACAACCATCCGAATTATGCAGAACAGGCAGGCCCATGATCCTGAATTCTTTTTCTATTACCAGCTAGATGATGGAGGAAATTTGAAAAGCATGTTTTGGTGTGACTCTCAGTCACGTCGGGACTATGAGGATTTCGGTGATGTGCTGGTGTTCGACAGTACATACAAAATGAATCGGTATGGAATGCCGTTCATTCCTTTCGCGGGGTTGAACCATCACTGCATAACTACTGTTTTCGCATGCGCAATCGTCTCCAACGAGAAAACAGAAACATATGTATGGCTTCTTCAAAAAAATTTGAAAGCTATGTGTCAAAAGAAGCCAAAAGGGGTTATCACTGATGCAGACGGTTCAATGATGAAAGCCATTGGCATTGTCTTCAAGGATGTGTGTCACCGTGTATGTACGTGGCACGTTGAAAAGAATATGAAAAACACCTGAATCACGATTCTCTGAATGAATTCAGGTCATTGATATACTACAGCACCTCGGAAGAGGTCTTTGAGCAGAGATGGAGCGCCTATATTAAGAAATGACAGACGAAGGGAACCAAAGAGTGGCTGAGTAGAATGTACAAGAAGAAGAGATGGTGGGCCGCCGCGTATCTAGCCAATGGCTTTTTTCTCGAAATGAAAAGCAATCAGAGGAGCGAGAGTTTGAACTCATGCCTACACCTTCACCTTGACTCTAAAATGACACTGGTGGATTTGATCGTGCACTATGAGAATGCCATTAACCGTATCCGTCAGGAAGATGCGCAACAGGACTGCGAGGACTCACAGACATTACCGTTGCCGGTTACTAAATACAAAGATATTGAGTCTGCTGTTGCGAAAGTATTCACTGCAGCAAACTTCTATATCTTGCAATTGGATCTGAAAAGAGTTGATGGACTCAAGATTGTTGAATGTGCGCAAGCTGATTCCAGTGATAATAAGTACTCTCTGATATGGGCAGATAAACCTACTAGGCAGTTTGACGTGACCTACACGCCTGATAGTGAGGAAACTATAAAGTGCTCCTGGAGAAGAATGGCTAGGAAGGGGCTACCTTGCAAGCACATCCTCTACATATTGGATTACCTGCGACTAGAAAAAAATTCCAACTTGTTGTGTGCTTCGGCGCTTCTCAAAGAACGCAAGATTTGGATTGTCTGCGAAGCGCGAGAGCGATATATTCGGATATGGATGGTCAAGTGCAACCGAGAGGACAATTTTTCTGACTTGAATGTACGATCTCAAGAAGTTATCGCAGTGTTATGCCATGATGAACAGTCTCGTCATGAAGAAGCTGGACGACCGGAGCATGCCAATGGTCTTCATCGGCTACGAGAGCGGCACCAAGGGCTACCGTGTCTACGATCCCGTCGCCAAGCGTGTGCATGCAGACGAAACGTAGTCTTTGACGAGGACGCGAGCTTGGACTGGAGCACGCACGAGGACAACCCTATGAGCATGGCGTTCACGGTGGACTGCTACGCGCACTCGACTCGACTCCACTGCGTACCGCTACACCTGAGGTGGCAGGCCAGGACTCGCCGGCATCAGCTCTCCATCGACACCATCTCCCGCAGAGCACACGTCGCCGACAGCGTCATCCTCGCGCATCGAGCTAGCCTCTCCGACACCCGAAGCTGAAGCCGCGCCGCCATCACATCTGCCTCGCCGCGAGGCACACCCGAAGACCATGCGCGCGCACCATGGACGACATCGTGCAGCCGAACACCTGCCTCGACTCGTCACCAAAAGGGATATGTGAAGCAGCAGGGCATCGACGTCGCGGACGCCTTTGTGCCTGTTGCACGGCTGGAGTCCGTGCGGCTCCTGCTGGCGCTCGCCGCGCACCACGGGTGGGTCTGCTGGCCAGGGGTGCTAGGCGATGCTCCTGCACAAGCCACTCTATGGACTCTGTCAGGCACCTAGAGGCTAGAGCCTGGAACGCGAAGTTGGACGCCACGCTCGACGCACTCGGCTTCAGTTTAGGTGTTAGTCTGACAGAGTTTCAGTTTCGTCAGGTTAGCACTTCACCGTTTTAGTTGGTTGATTTAGTCACTTAGCAGTCCTACACTTACTTAGTGCATCCACATCCATAATAATTACATCCACTCAGCATTAGGATTGATGTTAAGAAGAAAAATTCTCATGGAAGCTCTGCCATCGTGGGACTTTATAAATGGGGGAAACCGAAGGGACTCGGTTCAGTTCTTCCACCGACCCCCACCCCCTCTCCCACTGTGCACATCCAGAGCAGTTCCCGAGAACAGTTCCTCAGAGCAGTTTGTCCCCTCCGATTGAGATTTCTCCTCTAATCCACTTCGCCTTCCCTTTTATTTCTTGGTTTCAGTTCTAATCCTTCTTTATTTCTTCATTTGAAGAAGCTCTGTTCTTTGTTTTGCATATCCCTTCCATTCTCTTTCTACAGCTCGACGGTGAGTTTTGCATCTCCCTTCCATTCTCTTTCTTGGTTTCCCTGTAATCCTTCCTGTCTTCTTCCTATCATCTTCTCCCCTCAAGATTTATTGTGATTATGGATCGATTCGATTAGAGTTCCATCGATTTACTAGTTATGGATTAGGGTTTTGTACTACTCAGATTAGAGTTGTTTATTATCATGTAAATGAATTGTTTACAGAACATTATGATTTTAGAACACACGACTCGACATTATATATGATTTACTGGTTATGGATTAGGGTTTTTAAATTTTTCAGTTTGTGCATGCTTGATAACTGAATGCATAGTGTGTTGTAGTTTATGCCTCATAATTGATCTATTTTCCACTTTCTAGATTAGGGTTCTACACTGTTAAATGCATATACTGCCCTCTAGTTTTAATGCACAGTTCATTCCTTTAGTGCAGTGTTACTTTTTTCAGGTGTTTCTTGGAATGGACTGTGTCGTGTGTGGGCAGCCTGCCCACAATTGTGGTAGGACACAGAGGAGAGCAGCCAGCTTCCAAGTTAACACTGTTAATGGTTTTCCCATCAATGGTGTGGTAAGTTTTTATATCTTTTCATTTTATGTACTATTTCTTTTACTGTGTTGTTTTCCCATGAACTGAACTGTGCTGTTTTTTACCTTCAGGTAGTGCCATGCTCATTTAGGGAAATACTGAATGATTTCACTTCAAATAATTGGATGGTTGCGAACAGTGAAGCATTAAGGAATTTTGATTTGTTCCTGAAGAAGTCTAATGTTAGGACAATCATCTGTGGTCCATACTGGAAGTCCTTGATGAGGGTTTATGATATAGGGCTTGGAGATGTAGTGCGTTTTGAATATGATGACGACGACCCCCTTGATCATGTTGGGTTCAACTTGACCAACTTATTTCATGTCACTGTTTACTCTAATGGTGAAGAGAAACAGGTTCATGAAGAAACTGGTATTTCCCTTATTTACTGTAAATAATTTGCACTTATAGTTTCTTCTTGTCCTACTACTAAATCATCATAATAACATTTTTTAATAATTAACATGTATTTCCCCTCATTGATCAGAGGTTGGAGATGTGCCTAGTTCCATCAGAAGCATTCTGCACAGGACCATCTTCTTAGACATAAATGCAGTCACTAAGCAGGAAATGGATTTCATTTTATTTGCCATTTACAAAGATGTTTATGTCACTGAACATGAGTTTTTTGAAAGTAAAGATGAAAAGCATTTCTGGGTACACAAGATGGATATGGAAAACTATGAACATAATGCTCTGGTTAGTTTCCACATGATTCATTATATGTTATTTTTAGTTTCCACATAGAATTGAATGCATTTGTTAGTTTAGAATGCTTGTTCGAATACTAAGTTTAAACTTAATTGCAGTACATGCCAATTGAGGCTGTAGATGGCTTCAGGTACCCAACTCAGGGCATAGCACATCTGTACAGGCAGGGACATGATATTGAAGGAGAAGAAGATAATTTCATTGCATGTACTTATACTGTACAGAGGGACCATGGACATGTCAGCTTCACCACAGGGTGGAATGACTTCACATTTGCTGCTGATGTTGGATGGGCGTCTCTACTTCTGATGAAAGTAGAGCATATGCAGGAGCACCTTGGTCTCAACTTTGTTGAGATTACCATGTAGTGTTTCACCTTGGAAGAAGCTTGTTCAGATAGTCATCTTTTCTTGTTTCATCTAGTGCTGAAGTCTAATGTAGTCGTGTTGTTTAGTGAGTTGAACATATTGTATCTAGTGTAATGTGTTACTGAATTTATTCACTATGTTTAGGATGTTGTTTCTACTATAATGTGTTACTGAATGTAAGTCGAACATGTTGATCATCATGTATGTATTTCATATGTGTATCTTGAATGTTGAATGTATTGCATCTTGGATCATCTTACTGTGATGTACTCACAAGTATACCAGAATATTCAAAAATGCTGGAATCTGTTACAGAAGGAACTCAAGCGACAACATAGAATAAGAAGAGGAAACTTGATGACATAGTTCAAGATGTGGTTGCATGAGTCATCACTTGATAGCATGATCCTACCGAGTTGATAGATCATATTTTGCGTACGGAATAGATCAAACAAAACATGGAAAATTAACTGAAAATACGAAATATATTACAAACTTCGAAACAACCCTAAACTACTCGGAATGCCAGTCGAAATCCAACGAGCCCAGAGTCGTCGACGACACCGGAGTGGATGTCCACTCGAAGGAGGAGGAGGAGGAGGAGGAGGAGGAGGAGAGGACGATCGTTGACGGGCCGGCGCCGTTTTTCTTCTCCTTCGCCTTCCTCGCGGTCTTCTTCTCCCTCTCCTTCTTCCTCGCAGCTGACTTCGCCCTCCGCTCCTCGCGATCCGCCTTCTTCGTCGCCTTCGCCGCCACCTTCTTCTCGTAGAATGCCTCCAGCGACATCGTCCGGGAACTGCCGCGCCCACTTGTAACACCCCAGTTTTAGCTAATGTCTAATTAGGGTTTTGATTGTGCATTTATTAGCATCATATTATGAAAATGCATGAAATTAAATGGAAACCCAAAACCCTAGTTTCCTTCTTATCCTCTCAAACATATTCAAATAGTTTTAAATTTTGAAAAGTACCAAAATATTGGAGCCCAAATGGACTAAAAGGGCCCCACAGTATTTTATATAGCTTTATAAAACCTCTGGTAATTTTTGAAATGGATCAAAACAGTTTGAAATTGAAATTAGAAAGAGAAAAGCAAAAGAGAAATAGAAAAACAAATTTTGCAAATAAAAATAGCAGCCAGACCCTTATCAGGTCAGCCCAACCTTTTCTCTCCTCTCCCCGTCGCCCACGTGCAGCACCCCGCGGCCCACCTTGGCCCAAGTAGCAGCCCACCCGGGCCCAGTACCGCTTCGGCGTCGTCTATGTCGTCTTCCTCCTCTAGCAAGTAGCTCCGTTGCGGTGACCCAGCATACCACTGCATGTTGTAGTATACTATAGTCGTGTATATAACACTCACGGAGTACCATTCCGCAAATATTACATCCTCAGAGTGGTACAACAGAAACAAAGCGGGTCCACAACATATATTAACATTATTACAACTAGAAATTACATGACGACTTTGAGATCCTCCTAGGTCCATAGAGGTATCCCAATGACTCAGGCTAAACTATAATATCTCGAAGAACATAATAAAGAAGTACTAAGGTTTATACGAGATTTAGTTAGAGATAGAGGATAGAAATCTATACTACCGGACTAGATCTCTATATATGCTACATCTACACTTCAGATACGTCGGTCTCCATTCCATAGATGTTTTCGTAATTGTTCCCTTCGACGCTTACGGATACTTCTGGTTCTTCATAGCAGAATTCTTCTTGGTCTTCATTTGGGTATAGTATTTCTTCTTCCTGACCTCTATTGTCTTCGGAATCTAGCAAGGGTTAAGAATATACGTTGAGTACGAGCGTACTCAGCAAGTACACTAAAAGGAGTGTTTGATGCACTATATCTACAACCACGGACCATAAGTCGTAGGAAAATGCAGGTTTTCATAAACATTTCTTCAAAGGTTGCTTTTATTCTGAAAAACTATGTCCGTCAGCCTTCATAGGTTTACCAGAACTTTCATGGAGTTCCTTTCCTGCAGCGTTCGCAGCTCCTTCCCGGAACAGGGAGTAACAAGTTACAGTTCTTACACTCTACAGAGGTGCGTCACTTTACCCATGAGAGATCAAATCCTTGATGCACAAACGGGCGAATCTTTCCCGTCCACACTTCCTATGGTGTGGGGCCCAGTAGATGATCCAAGCCAATCAATGTCCTTCTCCGCGACCCCGCATACACCACAATTGTTGTATGCCCAAACTCAAGGTATACCTTTCCCCGTATAAAACGGCTATACCTTAGTTGGTTACACACAACAACCATTAACACTAGTAATCTGTCTTTTGTAAGCCCATATCCACGGTAGACCTTTCCCCGTATAAAACGACTATACCCACGATCTGCAACTCACAAATGCCCAGAATAGTGTCCAATGCATGCGAAAGGGAGCCGATCCAGCTGACTTCTTCGTCCCATTCCAAATTTCATGGTTAACGCGTAATATACGGCGCAAGAATCACTGGCGACATTGGTTGTTAAGTCCTAGATGATATACTCCTGAGTAGTGGTATTCCAACTACCAGGTTTAATAGATTAGCTGATCACCCTGGATCAGTAACCAATAGTTCATATTATTATCAAAAATAGTGTTTTCTGACCTTTTTGAAATGCAGGTGATGACAACACTGGATTTGCAAAATACTTTACAGAAAATAATCAAAGGACATGAGCAAGTGTGAACTTGCCTTGATATAGCGAAGTATTGTAGTCGAATGTCTCAACTTGACCCTGGACCTCGGGTTCTATAAAAATATCATCATTGCCCGGTAAGGACAATGTTTAAAGAAGCAATATGCTGTTATGCATAAGTAATGATATGCATAATGCAAAATCCCAAGTAATTCTTCAATCATTGCTAATGAGATATATTTATGATTTATTTAAGATTTGCTTTAGTTTAAGTTTACTTCATAAGGAAGATAAACATATAAAATATGAAGAGTAAAGTATAATTATAATATAATTCTATGGGTTCATGGTATTAGGTAATTATTATAGAATTTATGTTTTAAGTTGTCATGGATTTAAAGGAATGGTATAGTGTTTCTTTGGAACTGGAAAAAAGAATAACATTTGAAGAAAATATTCTTTATGTTAAGTTATTCAATTCTAAAGATTAATAAGATTAAAGTTATGGTTTCTGATAAGGTTTAAATGCTTTTGAGTTATTATATATATAGCTTAAGATAACTTAGATCAAAGTAAACTATAAGAATGTAATTGGACTTGAGATATAGTATAAGAATGTGTAGAGGTATTTTAATAATTTCCATTTCTGTTATTGTATAAATTGGGCCTAGATCTTGGGCCCAACTAGCCCAAACCCTAGTCCAGTCCATCTGGTTGGGCTAAATCATAGGGCCCAACCGACCGAGTCGGTCAACCCTACCCATACTCTCTCTCTCTCTCTCTTGCCTCGACCCTTCTTCCTCGCGATGCTGCGGCGCTGCCGCCGTTGCTGCTCAGCTCCGACGCGCTCCGACCTCCTTGGCCGCCGCCGTGCTAGCCGATTAATTATGATCCGGTGCATTGACTAGTCCTTTTCGATTTGAAGGGCATGGCCTTCCTCGGTCACGCGTAACCCCATCTGGTGCCTAGGGTTTCTGTGCCTACCACCCTGAGGTGTTTCCATGGCGATACGGTGGTGTTGATGTGGGACCGCCTGGAGGCTTCATTGATGGATAGTTGCTCGGGCGGCTTCGGCATGGTTTAAGTGCCTCAATTTTTCTAGTGCCCCTGTTTACTTCACCCTTCCCCACCGGTCTGCTTCCTCTTCTCGAGCTTAAGCGAGGACCTCCAGTAAGTGGTTCTCCCTCTGCTATGCTCCTCTTCATGCTCTACCTATCTTGCAACATTAAGTGTGCTTTCTATGATTACCCCTGTCTAGGTTTTATTTCTGAACCTAGGGTTCTTCTTCTAGGTGTTAATCTGTTTGTGGTACCTGTTGCCCCCCTAATGATCCTGGCCTATTGCTCTTCTGTCTGTTAGTTAATTTAATTAGAGTTCATATTATACTCAGGCAACAGATGGCCCTATTTTTCTAAATTGTTTACAAAAGAAATGTTTGGATTACACCATGTGTGTAATTTCCATTCAGTGCGTTCCTTGTGTATTTGAATGGATTGATATTTGAGTTTAAAGTGCTGAAACTTTGCTTTATGGAGTAGTTCCTAGAACACATTGTGTCTGTATGTTGGCTTAAATGACTATCCCCTAAATATAATGAATATCATGGGTGACTATGGATTTGTATCTAAAGATGATTCCTAGTATTATTCCTAGGAAAATGACTTGTTCTTTTATTTGAAATGATTCCTAGTGGCCAGTACTAAATAAATGATTTGGCTTTCAGACATAATTGCATGTGAATCAGTGGCTGACTTGGTTAATGTGAATGGTGGATTCTAAATGTATACTGTAATCTTAATGTTCTGATTCTTAACTTGCTGCTTTGCTTCAGGAAGTAGTTTTTCTGTAATATTATATCTATTGGATATAGTAGTAAAAATGGGATATGTTTCAGTTTAAAATGATGATTAGGATGGATCTTATTACCTGTCCAGGTTGACAGAGAGATCAGAATTTTTAAGAATGATTCCTAGAATTCTTTTGTCAAGGGAAGTGATTATCTGAATTGAATAGCTATAGATGAGCTTTTTGATACAGAGGTGCTACCCTCTGGGAATGTGCCCTGTAGTCTAGCAACTGGATTATAAAAAAATGGTCATTTTCTTTGGCTTGTATATGTGCTTTTGGCCTGGTGGTTAAATGATACAATAGCTTAATATGCTCCCTTCATCATATTCATATGATGTTTTGATTATAGAATGATTATTGTAGCTTTGCTACAATAGAATAAATGATTTCTAGTTTATGAACTAGGAAGATGATTGGAGATATGGTTTGGTATCTGCTGCCTTTGCTGCTGTGGTGCCTCCATTCCTGGAGTGTGCACAACAGTGACTAGATAGCATGATTGGTTTCCTTAAGATTTTATCCAAGCCAATGATGCACAGGCTGAGGCCAAATCTTTCTAAGATAAGAACAGATAATTTGTTGGCTTTTAACAACTCCAGGAAGAACTAGTGTAGCACTTCTACACTATACTGAGAGCTTTCTCTCTGACTCCCATCTGATACTTGTTTTAATTTGTCAAGAACAATTATTGGTATGGTTCTAGTAATTAACCTGTTGCCTGCAGTGTAGACACATGATTTGGTGGGGAATCTTGGTCCACTACACCTAGCTATCCAATTGGTCTGCTTTGTCTTGCCACTTTCTTATCCTTATGGCCTTATCCACCTTGATCTAGCTATTGGGTTGTTTCTGAATTGGTCCTGATCTTCCTCCTCCTTGCTTGTGCTCAGGGACAACTCCTTCCTCTTGTGGGGTTGGTTACCCAGATCCTACTATAGTGATCCAGGGGTGTTTTAGATGTGAACTGCAAGAACAAGCAGTGCTCTTTGTGGCTGTATAACTGGAGATTAAGACTAACGTGTGGGACTTGGTCTGGTGGATGTCCTGCGGCTGTGTACTTATCTCTCTTTCTCACAGCATCCTCCTGTGTTGACAACACATCAACATGCATGTGTGTGTGAGCTGTGTGTGAGCTTGCCTCACCGAGATGGATCATATCAAGTAAAAGGCTTGATATTTCCTTGGATTTTACCTCTTTGCCTTTTACCTGCCCTTGGTGAAACTTGCCCCTAAATTGCCTATGATGTGGTTCTGAGGCAAAATTACTGATAAGAGCAGATATTCTTTTGGTGAAACTTGCCCCAATTTAAATATGCTCGATGATGTGAATAGCAATGCATTTCATTGCCATACTGAGAGCAAAAATAATCAACACCAACTCTGTTTGTTTTGTAATATTCATTTTGGTTTACTTTATGCTTTTACAAGAACAAGATCAGAAATTGAAAAGATGTGAAGATGAAGATTAGTTTTAGAATTTTCTTTTAATCCAATTTTTTTTGTAATTTCCTTTTCATTCAAGAATTTATGTAAAGTCATTGTAATATATTAGTTTATCTTATTATTGTAACCATTCTTATTACTCCTTTATTGTAAAAATAATAATAATGTAATATATATTTTTTTAACAAAGAATTCTCCTATTTGTTTAATTATTGTACTTCCTTTTCCATTTCCTTCATTCTCTTATTTTCTTCATTGCAATATTTCTTTATCCTTTTATTATAAAAGAGCATTGTAATGTTGGATTTTAATAATCTTTATAATTTTACTTAATATATACTTGTATTTGTATTATTGTGAATAATTATTTATAAATCAAATTTCTCCCCTCATAACTCAACAAAACAATAGAGGTCATGTCAAAATTCATCCCACTCCCCTTTTGATGACACTAAACCTAATTCATCGGAGTGAGAGTTCTGATCACTCTAAGTCTTTTAATTTGGCAAAAATTTTATCCAGATTTTCAGATGCATGCATGCAGATGCACAAAATCTTAAATCTACCCCTCGTTTAGTCCTAAATGCTGGGATGTTATAGACTTCCCCCCCTTAAATTAAACTTCGTCCCGAAGTTTGTGGTTTCTTGTTCAAGAAGGTTTTCCGATAGTCTCATCCTGAGTTTTCTTCTTTCCTCCCAGTTTCTTGTCTTTCCAAAGTAATGTTTTTAATAAACTCAGCACTCCTTGAGTTTACTCTCAACCTTGATTCGGTGATTGTTAATGCCTATGCTAATTTATACTTCCTCCCAAAGCTTCATGAGATTACTTTTAACCCTAAACAACTTGATTGACAAAGGACTACGGATACTAAACATACCTGTTGTAGCCTCGTCATCGTGGTTCCATCTAAAGTGTCCACCTCTTGATGGTGGTTCTAGTCCTCGAGTAACCATCTTGTTGGGACATTCAGATCTCCTATGTCCTTCCAGACCACACCTATAGCACACCTTTCCGGTCTTCCTACAATCCCTCCTTATATGACCTGATGCTCCACACTTACCACACATGATTTCTTTCTTTCTTTTTGATGTACCACTTGTGGATATGCATTTAGGTATGAAACTTAAGTTTGATGTTGACTTAGTAAATTGAAACTTCTTTGGTTCCCTTTTAACTTTCTTCTTGGCTAATTTATTCCTCTCTTCTAATAATATCTTGTAATCATCCTCGAAAGTAATTGCTACATCAACCAGCTCTTGCAAAGTCTTGTTGCAGCCCCTCATATTTTCATCTTCATATAAGGGTTTAGTCCTTCCAATAACCTTTTCTTGCGCTTCTCCTCCGTATTAACCTCATCAACTGCATAACGAGATAATTGACTAAACTTGCTAATATATTTCATCACGGTTTCATTGTTTGCCGTAAGTCCATGAATTCTCTCCTCTTAAATTCCATAATGCTCTCTGGAACATGATACTCACAAAACTTCTGCTTGAATTCTTCCCAAGTGAATATCTCTTCTGGTGTGTGCATAGCTAATTGATTCTCCCACCAATTTGCGGCAGATCCGGATAGAAGAAATGTTGCATATCGTAACTTCTCCTCATCATTGCATCCTACTGTTTTAAGTTTCCTTTCTGTATCCATCAGCCAATCCTCTGCATCCATAGGTTCTGATGCAGATGCAAAAGGAATTGGTTTGGCATTTTGGAATTCAGAAAGACTTACTTTAATATCTTTGTTTTCCTCTCCGGGTCCTATTCGTTTGAGTATTTCTTGCATGAACTTATTCTCGTACTCTTGCATCATTTGCATGTATTGCATGAAATTCTCCTCTATCAATGGACGAGTTGATCGTCCAGTTGCAATTACATCCATATTGCTTTCCCTCTGCTTAGCTTCTTGTTCCACACATTGTCCTTCAAACCCAGCTTCTACTCCCGTATTCATACCCTCTCTAGTCCTGCTACATAAAGCGATTACTCATACTTACATCATGCATATGTTTTCTGAGTTCAACTCTATGCACAGTGCTAGTCACACAAGGAAATCAAGAACCAAATCCAAATAACAACCAAACCTATACCATGTATTATACATGGTTTTATAAACTATTACAAACAATCCTCACATCTACGGTTTGATTCTCACTTGGTACATTACTTGTATGTTACAAGGATTTGCTTGCTCATATGAGCATGATCTTACTTCTTAAGTCATGCCTCTCAAACACTACGATGCACATTACTGGTTATGTACATCATTTAAGCCCTTTACTTCTATGGATTGTCTCTTCTTACTTTTTTGTCTCTCTCTAGTACTTCATGGAATTCCGTCCATGATGACGTGAAGTCCGACAACTACCTTCTGGAGTATATAAACATCGAGAGGGTGTGCACTCTTGATTAGAAGTACTTAGATTGAGTTTAGCCATTGAAAAATGACTAGAAAATGCGTGATCTTCCGTGGAATTATCATGTACACCTTCAAATGCACTTTCAAATCAAGATGTATTCTCTGCTTTTTCCTTGAATTAGTTATACATATAGATGTAATAACCGTCAGTGCCTTCTTTCAGGTCAATAGGATTGGTACTACCCCCATATAGATCATAGGTTCCATGCTAACATAACTGGTTTTTACTCCTTTACTAGGATCACAGGGTATAGGATTCTCCCTGGTTCCAGTATAAGATTCTACTCCCCATCCATCGGGATTCCAAACTGGAATACCAGGATTGGATGTTTTCTAAGTTTCTTGTTTTGTCTCCGATTTGACCCTTTAGGACTGAAGGGAATATGCCCTGAGAGGCAATAATAAAGTGTTTATTATGTGTATTCCAAGTATATGATAGATGTTTATTTTGCATGCTATAATTGTATTAATACGGAAACGATAATACATGTGTGTTTAATAAACAAACAGAAAGTTCCTAGTTATGCCTCTCTCATAAACTAGCTCGTTGATTAACAAGATGATCAAGGTTTCCTGATCATGGACATTGGATGTTGTTAATAACGGGATCACAACATTAATGTAATGGTGTGATGAACATTCATCCGAAGTATAGCATTACGATCAAAGTCATTGAGTTTATATTGCTATAACAACTTACGAAGTGATCCTAATCCTTAGACCATGAGATCATGTCAATCACTAACACCGGAAGAGTTTCTTGATAACATCAAACGTCACACCGTAACAGGGTGATTATAAAGATGGATTCAGAACTAATAAAGTGTTATGTTGAGGCTCATGGATCGAGAGTGGAATTTGTTCATCCCGATGACGGATAGATATACTCTGGGCCCTCTCGGTGATATCACATTGATTAGCTTGCAAGCAAGTGATTTGATCACTAGAATGTTATATCACAGGAACGAGAAATGAGTGCATGTCGGTAACGAGATCAAACTAGGTATGGAGATACCGATGATCGAATCTCGGACATGTAATATATCGTGAAACAAAGGGATTAAGATATACTAGCGTAAAAGGTTCCGACGATCACAAGAAAGTCATCGTTGAATGTGTGGGAGTCAGTATGGGTCTCCAGATCCCGCTTCTGATTATTGATCCGAGAGGGGTCTCGATCATGTCCGCATTATTCACGAACCGTAGGGTGACACACTTAAGAGACACCGACATCCAATTGGAGCAAATGTTTCATGCCGAAAGAATGAACAAGCGTAGGAATTTATTTCACTAGATACCGAAACAGGTTTTCGGGTGAAATTGCATAAAGTGGTTATGCATGTGAAATAGAATTCTAGCAAGGGGTTATTTGTGAATGTTTGTCATTAAAGTAATTGACAAAATTCTGAATAAAATAAAAGAGTTTTATTTAATGAGAGTTTGCATTAAATTTGGTGGAAATTTAATGGGAATTTGAGTGGACTTTTGAGTGGAGGGAATTTAAAGGAGATTTGTGAGTGGAGTGTCCACCCACATGAAGAGGGGAGGGCAAGGGGGCAGCCCCCATGCGCCGGCCACCCCCTTGGGGTTCCCCCCCTCCTCCTATAAAAGGAGCCCCCCTCCTCACTTGTCTCTCACACCTCCTCGTGAAGGATCTCTCTCCCCCTCTAGAATTTATCCCCCATGGTCTCGGACTAGCGAGATACATGTTCCCGGTGGCTATTCGGCAAGAAAGAGTTGTGCTTCCGCTGCATCGCTGGAGCGAGGAGGCGGAGGTTGCTCGGTGCCTCGAACGTGTGTGCGAGCACGGATGCGCTGCTGATTTGCGGCGCTAGGACTTCCTCTCGATCTTGAGATCGGCAAGAGATCGTCTACATCAACCACGAGTTGAACTCGTTAAGCTTTGTCGGTCTTCAAGGGTATGTTCTCTACGGATATACATCCGCCCGTTGTTTGTATCTAGTAGATAGATCTTGGTATATAGTTCACATCGTAGGAAAATTTTTGTTTTCTATGCTGCGAACCCTACAGTGGTATCAAAGCCGGATCTATGCGTAGATACTTTACACGGGTAGTACACATATGAGTATGTGGGCGATGATGATCATGTTGTTGCTCCTTTGTTGTAATTTTGGATATTGGTGGCAAAGTGGGATGAAGCGGCCCGGACAAACTTTACATGTCCTCGCACATGAGACCTGTTCCACGCTTGACATGCAACTAGTTTGCATAAGTGGCTAGCGGGTGTCTGTCTCTCCTACTATAGTCAATATCTATTTTGCAAGCGAGTTGTCAACAATTTGATTATCCTCGTTGTGGTTCATGTTCGTAGGTAAGAACGGTTCTATCTCGAAAGCCCTAAGCCACGTAAAACTTGCAATGGATAAATTAGAGGCGTCTAGTTTAGATTGTTGTTGGGCTAGTGTTATGATATGGTAGTGTTGTAAGTAGAAGTATGAGATGATACTCTTACAACACACATAGCGTGTAAAATCCATAGACCTTGGATTTACACATATAGGTATGATAATGATCATACCACGATGCACATGATAGAGATCATCTGCGGGAACCATATAATTTCACTAATAAACATATGATGTTTGATAGCATCTTATATTGCTTGTTTAGCGCTTTGTTAGCATAATAAGATGATCCCTCATTTAAATATCAAGATAAGAATGTGTTCTTCCTTTAGTATGCACCGATTATGTTTTCGTCGCTCCAAGACATCACGTGATGATCGGGTGTTCTTGGATCCACGACCATATTTCGGGTGTAAAACAGTTACACATGCGAATACTAAGGTTCTAACTTGGCGAGCCTAGCATGTACAGACATGGCCTCGGAACACGGACCGAAAGGTTAAGCATGAGTCATATAGTTGATATGATGCCCATTTGATGCTCGCCTTTGAAGCTATACCGACTCACGTGATGATCGGACTTGGTGTAGTGGATTTGGTTCATGTAATCACCAAAAAGGCACGAGGGATGTCGTTTTTGAGTGGGAGTTCATTCGTAATAAAGATTAGTTGAACTCAATCTATCATACACTTAGTCTAAACTTTACAAATTCTGTTGTAGATGGCACCACCTGCTTTTAATTTCAATGTGTTCATGGAGAAAGAGAAACTAGCAACGAACGGTAGCAACTTTACCGAATGGGCCATGAATTTGAGGATTCTCCTCTCTGCTGCACAAAAGCAATATGTGCTAGAAGCGCCGTTAGGCCCCCCACCTTTTGATGATGCCCCTGACGAGGAGAAGAATGTCTATCAGACTCGTCAGGAGGACCACAACTTAGTTCATTGCGGCATATTGTATGGGCTAGAGCCGGAACTTCGAAAGCGTTTCGAAAACGGCAATGCATTTGATACAATGGGTGAGTTGAAAATGATTTTCGACACACATGCTGCTGTAGAGAGCTACAACGCTTCAGAAAAGTTCTTTAGCTGCATGATGGAAGAGCACAGCTCCGTTAGTGAGCATGTACTCAAGATGTCGGGTTACGCCGATAAGCTTGTGTCCTTGGGAATATCGATTCCCATTGACTTAGGCATCCATCGTGTTATGCAGTCTCTGCCACCTAGCTATAAGAGCTTCGTGATGAACTATAATATGCAAGGCATGAAGAAGTCTCTCCCCGAGCTTCTGTCAATGCTTAAAACTGCAGAAGTGGAGATCAAAAAAGAACATCAAGTGTTGATGATCAATAGGAACACTGGTTTCAAGAAAGACAAGAAGGGAAAACGGAAGGGAAGTAAGGGCGGCAAGTCGGTTGCCGCGCCTGAAAAGAAACCCCGAGTTGGACCTAAGTCTGATTCCGAGTGCTACTATTGTAAAGGGACTGGCCACTGGAAGCGCAACTGCCCCAAGTATCTGGCAGACAAGAAGGCCGGCAAGGCAAACAAAGGTATATATGATATACATGTTATTGATGTGTACTTGACTAGTGCTCGCAGTAGCACCTGGGTATTTGATACCGGTTTAGTTGCTAATATTTGTAACTCGAATCAGGGGCTGCAGAACAAGCGACCGCTAGCAAGGGGTGAGGTCAAGATGCGTGTCGGCAATGGATCAAGTGTTGATGTGATCGCCGTCGGAACGCTGCCTCTCCACTTGCCGTCGGGATTAGTTATAAACTTAAATAAATGTTATCTGGTGCCTGCACTGAGCATGAACATTGTATCTGGATCGTGTTTGATGCGAAGTGGTTATTCATTTAAATCCGAGAACAATGGTTGTTCCATTTATATGAATGAAATCTTTTATGGTCATGCACCGATGATGAATGGTTTATTTCTATTAGATCTCGATGATAATGTTACACATATTCATAATGTTGATGCTAAAAGGATTAAACTTAATGATGATATATCCGCATATATGTGGCACTGCCGTCTAGGTCATATTGGCGTTAAACGCATGAAGAAGCTCCATTCGGATGGACTTTTGGAATCACTTGATTACGAATCATTTGATACATGTGAGCCATGCCTTATGGGCAAGATGACTAGAACGCCGTTTTCCGGTTCAATGGAACGGGCGACAGATTTATTGGAAATCATACATTCTGATGTATGTGGTCCAATGAGTGTGTCGGCGCGAGGTGGATATCGTTATTTTGTTACTTTCACGGATGATTTGAGTAGATACGGTTATATCTACTTGATGAAACACAAGTCTGAAACCTTTGAAAAGTTCAAGGAATTTCAGAATGAAGTGGAAAATCATCGTAATAGAAAGATCAAATTTCTACGGTCCGACCGTGGAGGTGAGTATCTAAGTTACGAGTTTAGCACTCACATGAAAGAGTGTGGAATTGTTTCACAACTCACACCTGCCGGAACACCACAGCGAAATGGTGTGTCGGAACATCGTAATCGTACTTTATTAGATATGGTTCGATCTATGATGTCTCTGACGGACTTGCCGTTGTCATTTTGGGGTTATGCACTAGAAACTGCTGCATTCACTTTAAATCGGGCACCATCTAAATCCGTTGAAAAGACACCGTACGAATTGTGGTTTGGAAACAAACCTAAGCTGTCATTTCTTAAAGTTTGGGGATGCGATGTTTATGTGAAGAAACTTCAACCGGATAAACTCGAACCCAAAGCGGAAAAATGCGTCTTCATAGGATACCCTAAAGAAACTATTGGGTATTCCTTCTATCACAGATCAGAGGGCAAGGTTTTTGTTGCCAAGAATGGATCCTTTCTAGAGAAAGAGTTTCTCGCGAAAGGTGTGAGTAGTCGGAAGGTAGAACTCGAAGAGGTTGTGGAACCTTCTCTTCAAAGTATGGCGAGTAGCGCAGCGCCGGAAGTTGTTCCGGAGTTGGCTCCACCTGTTGAAGAGGGAACTAATGATAATGATCATGAAACTCCGAAAGAGAGTACTACCGAACCTCGCAGGTCAAACAGGACGCGTGCAGCTCCCGAGCTGTACGGAAATCCTGTCATGAATTTCATGGTTGATGAAAATGATGACCCTGTGACGTATGAAGAAGCGATGATGAGCCCGGATTCCAACAAATGGTTAGAAGCCATGAAATCCGAGATGGAATCCATGTATGAAAATCAAGTTTGGAACTTGGTGGAACTACCTCACGACTGAAAGGCCGTGGAGAACAAATGGATTTTCAAAAGGAAAACTGATGCTGATGGTAATGTGACCGTCTATAAAGCTCGACTTGTCGCAAAGGGGTTTCAACAAATTCAAGGATTTGACTACGATGAGACTTTCTCTCCCGTGGCGATGCTAAAGTCAGTTAGGATTATGTTAGCAATTGCTGCATATTTCGATTATGAGATATGGCAGATGGATGTCAAAACCGCGTTTCTCAATGGGAATATTGAAGAAGAGTTGTATATGATACAACCAAAGGGTTTTGTCGATCCTAAGGATGCTAACAAGGTGTGCAAGCTTCAGCGATCCATCTATGGATTGAAGCAAGCATCACGAAGTTGGAATCTCCGCTTTGATGAGGTGATCAAAGAGTTTGGATTTGTCCAAACTTATGGAGAAGCTTGTATTTACAAGAAAGTGAGTGGGAGCAATGTGGCATTTCTGATATTATATGTGGATGACATATTATTGATCGGAAATGATATAGATCTTTTAAACAGTGTTAAAAGTTATCTAAACAGCAAATTTTCAATGAAGGACCTAGGTGAAGCGTCATACATATTAGGCATAAAGATCTATAGAGATAGATCTAGGCGCCTAATAGGGCTATCGCAAAGTACATACCTTGATAAGATTTTAAAGAAATTTAAAATGGACGGAAGTAAGAAGGGGTTCTTACCTATGTTGCAAGGCAAGACATTGAGTAAGACTCAAAGTCCGGCTTCGGCGGAAGAAAGAGAGATAATGGACAAAGTCCCCTATGCTTCAGCCATAGGCTCTATAATGTACGCCATGGTATGTACAAGACCGGATGTGGCACATGCTATTAGTTTGACTAGTAGGTACCAATCGGATCCAGGTTCGGAACACTGGATAGCGGTCAAGAATATCCTTAAGTACTTACGAAGAACTAAGGATATGTTTCTTGTATACGGAGGTGAAGAAGAGCTCGTCGCTAAGTGTTATGTCGACGCTAGCTTTGACACCGATCCGGATGACTCTAAGTCTCAATCCGGATATGTATTTCTCATGAATGGCGGAGCGGTTAGTTGGAGGAGCTCCAAACAACCTGTGGTAGCGGGATCAACAACGGAGGCCGAATATGTTGCTGCTTCAGAAGCGGCTCAGGAAGCAGTTTGGATGAAGGAGTTCATATCCGAACTAGGAGTGGTGGCAAACGCGTTGGACCCAATGGTGATCTATTGTGAAAACAATGGTGCCATTGCCAATGCCAAAGAGCCAAGGTCTCACAAGCATTCCAAACATATTAAGCGCCGGTTTCACTCCATCCGCGAGCATGTCAAGGATGGAGATATAAAGATTTGTAAAGTACATACGGATCTCAATATAGCAGATCCGTTGACTAAAACTCTCCCTAGAGCAAAACATGATCAACACCAGAACTCAATGGGTGTTAGATTTATCACTATGTAACTAGATTATTGTCTCTAGTGCAAGTGGGAGACTGAAGGGAATATGCCCTAAGAGGCAATAATAAAGTGTTTGCTTGCTCTCACTTGGTACATTACTTGTATGTTACAAGGATTTGCTTGCTCATATGAGCATGATCTTACTTCTTAAGTCATGCCTCTCAAACACTACGATGCACATTACTGGTTATGTACATCATTTAAGCCCTTTACTTCTATGGATTGTCTCTTCTTACTTTTTTGTCTCTCTCTAGTACTTCATGGAATTCCGTCCATGATGACGTGAAGTCCGACAACTACCTTCTGGAGTATATAAACATCGAGAGGGTGTGCACTCTTGATTAGAAGTACTTAGATTGAGTTTAGCCATTGAAAAATGACTAGAAAATGCGTGATCTTCCGTGGAATTATCATGTACACCTTCAAATGCACTTTCAAATCAAGATGTATTCTCTGCTTTTTCCTTGAATTAGTTATACATATAGATGTAATAACCGTCAGTGCCTTCTTTCAGGTCAATAGGATTGGTACTACCCCCATATAGATCATAGGTTCCATGCTAACATAACTGGTTTTTACTCCTTTACTAGGATCACAGGGTATAGGATTCTCCCTGGTTCCAGTATAAGATTCTACTCCCCATCCATCGGGATTCCAAACTGGAATACCAGGATTGGATGTTTTCTAAGTTTCTTGTTTTGTCTCCGATTTGACCCTTTAGGACTGAAGGGAATATGCCCTGAGAGGCAATAATAAAGTGTTTATTATGTGTATTCCAAGTATATGATAGATGTTTATTTTGCATGCTATAATTGTATTAATACGGAAACGATAATACATGTGTGTTTAATAAACAAACATAAAGTTCCTAGTTATGCCTCTCTCATAAACTAGCTCGTTGATTAACAAGATGATCAAGGTTTCCTGATCATGGACATTGGATGTTGTTAATAACGGGATCACAACATTAGTGTAATGGTGTGATGAACATTCATCCGAAGTATAGCATTACGATCAAAGTCATTGAGTTTATATTGCTATAACAACTTACGAAGTGATCCTAATCCTTAGACCATGAGATCATGTCAATCACTAACACCGGAAGAGTTTCTTGATAACATCAAACGTCACACCGTAACAGGGTGATTATAAAGATGGATTCAGAACTAATAAAGTGTTATGTTGAGGCTCATGGATCGAGAGTGGAATTTGTTCATCCCGATGACGGATAGATATACTCTGGGCCCTCTCGGTGATATCACATTGATTAGCTTGCAAGCAAGTGATTTGATCACTAGAATGTTATATCACAGGAACGAGAAATGAGTGCATGTCGGTAACGAGATCAAACTAGGTATGGAGATACCGATGATCGAATCTCGGACATGTAATATATCGTGAAACAAAGGGATTAAGATATACTAGCGTAAAAGGTTCCGACGATCACAAGAAAGTCATCGTTGAATGTGTGGGAGTCAGTATGGGTCTCCAGATCCCGCTTCTGATTATTGATCCGAGAGGGGTCTCGATCATGTCCGCATTATTCACGAACCGTAGGGTGACACACTTAAGAGACACCGACATCCAATTGGAGCAAATGTTTCATGCCGAAAGAATGAACAAGCGTAGGAATTTATTTCACTAGATACCGAAACAGGTTTTCGGGTGAAATTGCATAAAGTGGTTATGCATGTGAAATAGAATTCTAGCAAGGGGTTATTTGTGAATGTTTGTCATTAAAGTAATTGACAAAATTCTGAATAAAATAAAAGAGTTTTATTTAATGAGAGTTTGCATTAAATTTGGTGGAAATTTAATGGGAATTTGAGTGGACTTTTGAGTGGAGGGAATTTAAAGGAGATTTGTGAGTGGAGTGTCCACCCACATGAAGAGGGGAGGGCAAGGGGGCAGCCCCCATGCGCCGGCCACCCCCTTGGGGTTCCCCCCCTCCTCCTATAAAAGGAGCCCCCCTCCTCACTTGTCTCTCACACCTCCTCGTGAAGGATCTCTCTCCCCCTCTAGAATTTATCCCCCATGGTCTCGGACTAGCGAGATACATGTTCCCGGTGGCTATTCGGCAAGAAAGAGTTGTGCTTCCGCTGCATCGCTGGAGCGAGGAGGCGGAGGTTGCTCGGTGCCTCGAACGTGTGTGCAAGCACGGATGCGCTGCTGATTTGCGGCGCTAGGACTTCCTCTCGATCTTGAGATCGGTAAGAGATCGTCTACATCAACCACGAGTTGAACTCGTTAAGCTTTGTCGGTCTTCAAGGGTATGTTCTCTACGGATATACATCCGCCCGTTGTTTGTATCTAGTAGATAGATCTTGGTATATAGTTCACATCGTAGGAAAATTTTTGTTTTCTATGCTGCGAACCCTACAAGGTCAACATGTCTTTGAGGTTCATCCCTATAATAGACATAGGCTTCACACTATGGTTCCTCAAACTTATTTTCTTTCTACACCTCTCTTGCGAAGAGTGTTCTAAAATGCCTAGCTTCTCTATCTAACTCCTTGTTGCATTATAATTATTTAGTAGGATCAACATACTCCTCAAGGTTGTATACAACTCCTAGACTAGAACCTAATCTGTGTCATGATAGGTCTTGAATAATGTCCTTCTATGACCCATGTATTCGGCAGCTCAAGTGGATTCAGTCTACACAATTGCAGTATGATCCAACTTATGTTCCGAATTTATAGAATCTTGAGGTATAGTAGTAATATTAGTACCTACCAATTTCCTTGGATTCTTGTTTTCCGAAGCCTAATTATTGCTTCTAGAACTGCTATTTGATACATCGCCGCCATACATCTCATCATCCCCGATGACATTACCTCTCTTATTCCCATCTCTTTTGGTAAGTTATGCACTATACGGTACTCGACTAACACTTTCCCGTGTTGGAAACTGTAAACCTTGACAAAAAGTCGAGATTTGCAATTCCATATTCTATAAGAGTTGTATCGAAAATTCTATCCAATCCTCTACATAATCCTATATATCTCTTGAACAT
This sequence comes from Avena sativa, assembly GCA_916181665.1. Lineage (NCBI taxonomy): Eukaryota > Viridiplantae > Streptophyta > Magnoliopsida > Poales > Poaceae > Avena > Avena sativa. Next base: position 54,600,599 of record OV702281.1, read on the forward strand.
CACTTGGACGTTCCGGTTTGGGTACCGAGATGTCATTCCTCACTATAGATAATAGATTATAATTGTCCTACTAGATTATAACTTATTATTATTACCCCAATTTGCATCATAATAAAGAATTATCGCACTAGAAACATGACAATGTAATTCTCAAGTGAATACTTCTCATATTTCTAGAGAACTCTTTACCGTTGCTAACATACTTCCTACAAGTTCTACCCATTTAATAGGTTTCCAACCTAAGGTCAAAGCTTTTGCTCTGATACCAGCTGCGGTGACCCAGCATACCACTTCATGTTGTAGTATACTATAGTCATGGATATAACACTCACGGAGTACCATTCCGCAAATATTACATCCTTAGAGTGGTACAACAGAAACAAAGCGGGTCCACAACATATATTATCATTATTACAACTAGAAATTACATGACGACTTTGAGATCCTCCTAGGTCCATAGAGGTATCCCGATGACTCAGGCTAAACTATAATATCTCGAAGAACAGAATAAAGAAGTACTAAGGTTTATATGAGATTTAGTTAGAGATAGAGGATATAAATCTATACTACCGGACTAGATCTCTATATATGCTACATCTACACTTCAGATACGTCGGTCTCCATTCCATAGATGTTTTCGTAATTGTTCCCTTCGACGCTTACGGATACTTCTGGTTCTTCATAGCGGAATTCTTCTTGGTCTTCATTTGGGTATAGTATTTCTTCTTCCTGCCCGCTACTGTCTTCGGAATCTAGCAAGGGTTAAGAATATACGTTGAGTACGAGCGTACTCAGCAAGTACACTAAAAGGAGTGTTTGATGCACTATAGCTACAGCCACGGACCATAAGTCGTAGGAAAATGCAGGTTTTCATAAACATTTCTTCAAAGGTTGCTTTTATTCTGAAAAACTATGTCCGCCAGCCTTCATAGGTTTACCGGAACTTTCATGGAGTTCCTTTCCTGCAGCGTTCGCAGCTCCTTCCCGGAATAGGGAGTAACAAGTTACAGTTCTTATACTCTGCAGAGGTGCGTCACTTTACCCATGAGAGATCAAATCCTTGATGCACAACCGGGCGAATCTTTCCCGTCCACACTTCCTATGGTGTGGGGCCCAGTAGATGATCCAAGCCAATCACTGTCCTTCTCCGCGACCCCGCATACACCCCAATTGTTGTATGCCCAAACTCAAGGTATACCTTTCCCCGTATAAAACGGCTATACCTTAGTTGGTTACACACAACAACCATTAACACTAGTAATCTGTCTTTTGTAAGCCCAGATCCACGGTAGACCTTTCCCCGTATAAAACAACTATACCCACGATCTGCAACTCACAAATGCCCAGAACAGTATCCAATGCATGCGAAAGGGAGCCGATCCAGCTGACTTCTTCGTCCCATTCCAAATCTCATGGTTAACGCGTAATATACGGCGCAAGAATCACTGGCGACATGGGTTGTTAAGTCCTAGATGATATACTCCTGAGTAGTGGTATTCTAACTACCAAGTTTAATAGATTAGCTGATCACCCTGGATCAGTAACCAATAGTTCATATTATTATAAAAAATAGTGTTTTCTGACCTTTTTGAAATGCAGGTGATGACAACACTGGATTTGCAAAATACTTTACAGAAAATAATCAAAGGACATGAGCAAGAGTGAACTTGCCTTGATATAGCGAAGTATTGTAGTCGAATGTCTCAACTTGACCCTGGACCTCAGGTTCTATAAAAATATCATCATATCCCGGTAAGGACAATGTTTAAAGAAGCAATATGCTGTTATGCATAAGTAATGAGATGCATAATGCAAAATCCCAAGTAATTCTTCAATCATTGCTAATGAGATATATCTATGATTTATTTAAGAATTGCTTTAGTTTAAGTTTACTTCATAAGGAAGATAAACATATAAAATATGAAGAGTAAAGTATAATTATAATATAATTCTATGGGTTCATGGTATTAGGTAATTATTACAAAATTTATGTTTTAAGTTGTCATGGCTTTAAAGGAATGGTATAGTGTTTCTTTGGAACTGGCAAAAAGAATAACATTTGAAGAAAATATTCTTTATGTTAAGTTATTCAATTCTGAAAATTAATAAGATTAAAGTTATGGTTTCTGATAAGGTTTAAATGCTTTTGAGTTATTATATATACAGCTTAAGATAGCTTAGATCAAAGTAAACTATAAGAATGTAATTGGACTTGAGATATAGTATTTGTAGCATTTATTAATTAGAGTTTTTCATAAGTAGAATTAAAGATGAAATCTTATGGTTATGGAACTTTGTTTTAAAGATGTAAATTTAGCATAGGTCATACTTTGAGATTTTTATTTATAAATAAAAATAGATGGATTTTATTATAATTTATTTAGTGAACTTCAAGTTTGATAAATATGATTATTTATGAATAGTTAATGATTTGTAAAGAATAACTTTGTAAATCCTTGACTTATAGTTAGTTAAGGATTTTAAAAGAATATTATAAATTTAATTGTTTACACTTAGATTTTATATTAAATTATAATCATGGTTTAGACTACTTAGAGTCAAAAGATTATGTTTTGAATAAGATCGTTTCTTAATTAGGAAATAATATTAAACAATTAACAAAATAATTATCTTATTTCAAGAACTTAGATAATTCAAGTTATATGATATAAGAACTTTGTAGTATTTGTATAATAATATACTTAGTACCTTTCTAATAAATATATTTGCTTAAATTCTTAAAAATGAATTTTATTTATTTTTAAACATTATCTTTATTATTATATATATATTTAATGTCTTTAAATATTTGTTTTTAATTTTATTATTAGAATTTTAAGTTAGTATTTTTATGAGATAAGAGATTTATTTTCATTTATAAATGTGATTTTTATTTATTTTAGGAATTTTCCTAAATTTATTAAATTTCATTTAGATATTTAAGGGTGTTAATATTCATTTGCATTTTGTTAATCTTAAATAAATATGTTTATATTTTTCATAGATGTATATTATTTTAATAAACACTTGGATGTATTAAATATATTTTAGGATTTTTCTACATTTTTCTAGAGCTTAAAATGTGTAGAGGTATTTTAATAATTTCCATTTTTGTTATTGTATAAATTGGGCCTAGCTCTTGGGCCCAACTAGCCCAAACCCTAGTCCAGTCCATCTGGTTGGGATA